>PJAB01000591.1:0-23349 GCA_002887195.1 Chrysochromulina parva | reverse complement strand
CGGTATACAGTGGTGCAGAGTCGCCGTTTGCGCAGTGGATCATGAGGAACCGTGTTAGAGGTCGGAAGGGCAATGATCGTGTGCGCTCCCAAGAGCAGCGAAATGTTTGTATGTGAATTTCTGTTTTCATTCAACGTTCATGTCATGTGCGGAGACGTAACAAGTTTGTTGTCAACGCTATGCCGAAAACCATCGATGTTCACAACGGTCGCGCTCCTGTTCGCGATGGAGGAGGGTCACCATCCGCTTCTGTTCGCGATGGACGAGGGCTCTGCATCCCAGCCTCCCGCGCTCCCGGCCGACCTTCTGTGTCAGATCTTCCAGCATGCTACAGTGAGGCAGTGGGCCACGTTAGCGCGGATAAGCGTGGAGTCCCTCAATGCTGTCAGGCTGCTGCGCGCATCGTGCCGCATGGTCGAGTCGCACAACCTTTCCGACTTAGCACCATCGTTGCACTCCATGCGCCTCGCGTTGGCGCCCTTGCGGATGCTAACAACTCTGCGGCTTCCGGCGGCGATAGCCGATCACACATCGCACATTACTGACGAGCACCTTTTCGTCTTGAGCGAGCAGCTGCCATGCCTCGAGGTCCTCGACCTTCGCAATCAGCCGCAGGTCACCAACCGCGGGGTCCGCCAACTTGCCTCATCGAGCTCCAGCCTGGCTGCTACCCTGGTCGAGGTTGACCTCACTGCGTGCCCTCTTGTCGGCTATTCTCTCGTGCAACAGTTGCACGAGCGTTGCCCGCGGCTGCGCCTGGTACGCCGTCTGCCCGCATGGCTTGTCGGCTGGACCACCACCTGCAACGGCGAGAAGCACACGTACTACGCCGACGGCTCCTTTGAGTTCACGCGTGACACGGAGGCTCGAGGGTGGGTGGCACAGTGCCGAGTTGACGAGCAGACTGGGGACGTCGAGACGCGGCTCATCTACATCGACGACCCTGAGGGTCTGTGGGGGCCACAGGCACACAACGGGCGCGTCGGGGTTCTCATCCGCCGCGTCCACCCGCACGCCGACAAGAACTTCGACGAGCACGCTCTGCCGAGCAGGCCTCTCGAGCCGACAGACTCAGAGGAGGCTCTCGTGGTCCAGAGCCTGCGGGTACCCGAGCCGCCGCCCGCCTTCCCGACGCTCGCATCGTCGAGCCTCCCCGGGCGTGGCTCGACGCGCTTCTTCCGGAAGGTCGATGGCGGCGTTATGTGCTCTCGCTTGTGCATCAACCACGGTGCGCAGGAGGAGCGCCCGCCTATAGAGTTGCAGCGGCAGCTCAGCCACTTTTGCGTCGAGTTCGCATCGCAGCGGCGAGACTTCGAGCGACGCGCGCTCAAATCCATACTCGTGCGGCAGACAGCCGATGAACGGATCGCTGCCGTCATGTCGCGCCTAACGCACGCCCTCTCGCCACCCTCAATATAGGCGCCGATAGGCGGCTCGTCCTCGATGTATCCGCGATTCCGACGGTGAATGGCTGCGGGGGCGGGGGAGACCCTCCGTGTGGCATAGTGTGACAATAAGTGAGGACTGTGGACTCAGGGTTCTGACCACATATCTCGGCCCAGCGCGCGGCCCACGGACAAACGACGGTACGTAGACCGGTTCAGGATCGAGGAGCACGAGTTCAGGATCACAGCACACCGCACAGGAAGGTCCAATCAGCGGATTACGATTAGTTACTAATTACACGCGGGCTCGGGCTTTCTCCCTGCCGTCTGTCCGAGGACCGAGCATCCCATTGGGTACCCCATTCGATTATATTACCTTAATACCTATCACGATTCGTTTCACGTATGACCATCAGCCTCGACGCACCTTCTGTGCTTCTGTCTAACGTGGCAGTGAGCGGAGTGAGGGGTAAAGCCGTAATATGCGAGGTACAAGACAGGAGGTGGTGCGGCGGCTTGCTCGTCGTCGCGGACACATTGGCGTGTCCTGTCTCCCTACGCACCGCCTTTGGATCGGGGCGGGCCAGCTGCGGCTGGGGGCGGTGCCGGCGGATGCATCTCCGATTGGTCTCGGTACAGGTGGAAGCGCCCATTGCCGCAGTCGGTGACGACGACGACGTCGCCGTCCACACTGACCGCGACACCGCCGGGCGAGTCGAACTGCGTCATGCCGGAGCCTTGCGTGCCAAAGTGGCTCACGTACTCGCCGTCGGGCGAGAGGATTTGGACGCGGTGATTTTCATAGTCTGTGGCGAGGATGTGGCCATCCGAAGCGATGGCCACGTCGAATGGGCGCTCAAACTCGCCCGCCTGGTCGCCGGGACGGCCGATGGTGCGCAAGAAGCGGCCTGTCGCCACGTCGAAGCACTGCAGCCGGTCGTTCTGGTAGTCGGCCACGACCAGGTGTCCATCGGGCGAGAGGGCGATGCCCGACGGGTGCTTGAATTGCCCTTCACCTTCTCCCGGGCTGCCAAACTTACGCAAGAAGCGGCCGGTGAGATCAAAGACCTGGACCCGGCAGTTCTGATAGTCTGCCACGATGACCTCGTCGCCTTTGGGCGAGATCACCACGCCTGTCGGCTCGAGGAGCTGCCCATCTTCTGAGCCGGCGCTTGAGATGACGCGTAGGAACTCGCCTTCGGCGTTGAACAGCTGGAGCCTGCCGTTACCCTGATCGGTCACCACGACGATCTCATTGCCGTGCTCGTCCGATCCGACCGCCACGCCGCCTGGCATGTTGAAGTCGCCATTCGATGAGCCGTGCTGGCCGAAGGCACGGAGGAAAGCTCCGTTCGAATCGAAGACCTGGATACGGTGGTTGAGGCTGTCCGCGACGTAGATGCAGCCCTGGCTCGAGAGAGCGATGCCTTCGGGGCAGTTGAACTCGCTCTGCCCCTGCCCCTTCTTGCCCACCGCCATAACGAATGCGAGGTGCGACGCGTTAAAGCGCTGCCGTGGGCGTCGGCGCGTTCGTGGGCAACTGAGCCGTGCTAGCAGTGCCTCGTCACGCTGCGGCGCGCGTTTGAGCGCTTGGTAGCGGTACGCCTCGTAGCAGTACTCTGTCAGCGGCGTGCCGGGGTAAAATAGCGCGGGCCTCTCGATCTCGAGCCACGCGAGGCGCGAGGCGGGCAGCTGCGGCCAGTGGATAAGCGTCGCCAGCTCGGGAAGAGCAGGGAGCCGTGTTTCGTCAAAGTCGAGCCACGCAAGGACGGCATCGAGCACCTCCGACTCAGATCGCACGAAGAGCTCCTTATCCGCGAGCAGCGAGACGAGTAGCGGGCGTGGTACGTGCAGGAAGCTCTCGTGGTGTGACGCCGCCTCGAAGTGGCGCGTGATCACCCGGATACAGTGCTGCACGACCGGCGCGCAGTGCACCGCGTCCGCCGCAGCCAGCATCAAGCAGCACTGCGAGACGTCATCCGCCTGAAGCATCAGGTATTCGCAACAAAGGTCGGCGAGATCGAGAACTTCGTACATGTCCGCCACGCGGTACAGTGGCAGCGCCGTTTCTGGTCCGATGTCCACAGGGTGCCCATAGAGAAACTTGAGAAGATCGGCGAGGCGTGCTGCGCTTACCTCATGCAGCGTGAGCTCATTGTGCACCGAGGATGCCTCTCGCAGCTCCCCGAGCAGCATCGAATGAAACGGGCGGGAACTGGCGGCGAGCACCGAGCGGTGAGCATGGAAAACCACCTGCTCCTCCTTCTCATGTATGATCAGACGGCAGTCCATGAGCGCCGTCTCTTCGTACATCGCCGCGAGCGTACGCGTCGCTATCGAATCAGCACGCTGCACAGCGTACGACGAGGATGACTTTTTCTCGTCGCTTACGCGCCGCAAGCGCTTGGCCGGAGGTGCGTCCACCATATGAAACGAATGAAGTTTTTGACGATTGACGAGACTCGAGGGAGCGGGAGTTACATGTAAAACACTCGGGTCTGTCAGACAGTCAGCCTGAGTCAGTTTACGTTGCGGCCACACCGCGCTCACCTACATTTCATCATACAACTCTTCAGCGCCGCCGCGAAGGCGACTCGTCTGCGCTCGCGGCGGCCGCCGCGGCAGCAGCGGCCGCCGCCTCCGCCGCCGCCGCCGCCTTCGCCGCCGCCGCCGCCCTTACACCCGCGTCCTCATGAACCTTCCACATCTCAGCTTCCTCGTCCTCCTCAACATCCTCCTGCTCAGGCGGCAGCGCGACCGCCCATTTGTGCGCTGCAGGAGATGCAAACTCCCACTTCCGCGCTTTCGAAAACGCCACGCCCGGGCGGAGGGAGCGCCTCGCGTCTTCGATAGTGCACATGTACACATTTGGTAGCGGCAGGCCATGAGGGTTAATCGAACGCATGAGGATCTTGGTCTTCGGAATCGAAAGCTCGCCTATGATTTTTTCGATCGTTAGCGCCCACCAGCCCGCGCACCCTTTGCGACGATATTGCACAGGCATGCCAGGCTCGAGCGCGGCCAGGAAGTGCTCGACATCGTACTCAGGGATGGCGTTTGGGTAAACCAGCGCCGACTCGACGCGATCGTCGACCTCGCATGGACACCGACACCGCGCGCCTCTGTGCGGGCACGACGCCACTTTGACATCCGGAAACACGACGCTGTACGCGTCGCGATGCAATGCCCTCGTGACGTTTGCGGGGATACAGTATCCTCCGAAGCCATACTCCTTGGACGTAACGAGGACAGCAGCTCCAACCTCGAAGGAATCAAGTCCAGAATGGGTCAAGACAGGGGCGCTGCGGATGGGTTGTGATAGGGAGGAGCTCGGCACAAGTGTTGGTGACGGCACAGAGGGCCGTAGTGACGGTGCTGACGTCGCAGACGATTGCTGGTTGACCGTCTCCCTCGAAGGCAGCTGATCGTAGCTCGCAGTCCTAGTCGGTGCGCGCCAGAGAGGATGTGGCTGATGCTTCACGAGGGCAGCATTTGATCGTGCGCGTCGCAAGGGTGACATTGCCGAGACGCGGTGCATGGTGTCCATGCGAGGCTTCGGCATCAAATAGACACATGGGTAGTCCTCGAGGCCCACAATCCGATCGAGGACTTTCTCAACTGCAGTGCCGTACAAATCCACCTCAGTGACGGTTTGCGACGAACCACCTTGCTGCCAGGCGACGAACGACGGACTCTCAAGAAGCCGCGCTGCAGTCGACAACGTGTGGCGGCTGTGCAACCGGAACTCGATGCCTTCCTGCAACCCAGGATGTCCAGGCGCTGTCCTGTGCCGTTTCACGAGGTCCGGGGCGGCTGAGTCTTTATGCTGCTGCCGGGCTCGCTGCTGTAGTTTGTACAATACTCTCCTGCTCACACTGTCGCTTGATGTTATCATCTTCTGCACAGGATGTGAGAGCTCAACGAGCCTCTTGTCGGGCGGAGGGCCTGCAGGTACTGGCTGCTGCTGCGGCACCCGAGCAGCGCGCGCAGCAATGTTCCGTGACCATCCTCCCGGCGCCCAGCCGTCGCCGGTCTTGGGCACCTCGTGTGGCAGCGGCTGAGCGAGGCGCGCGGCAGCTCCAAGAACGCCTTCCTCGAGACGTCTATCATCAGGCGTGGCGATGGGATTGACCGGTGACGCTGCTCGCTGCTGAATGTGGACCTCGGCGCGTGTCTCCACGCGACGAAACCAGCCGCCAGATTGAAAGGCGTGCTTGTGGCGTTGCCGTTGGTGGTGGTCTTGCTCGAGCTCGGGAGCCGGCCTCATTTCGTATTTTCTGTCGGACGGTCGCACCTCACGGTGAAGTCAGCGCGCGCGCGCTCGAAACTCGTTTTGAAACGGCCGGGGCGGCGCCCCGCGCAACGAGTGGAGGTCATACCCTCATTAGAGGAGTGCTCCAAACGAAGGTGAGTTGCGAGATTCACGTGATGACTTGACGTTTGTTTGATGATGACTTGCCGAGTGTTTGACGGCTTCGATGAGTGGGGACTTTTTGCTCGCGCCGAAAAAGATTGACTTCATAAGATGGGTGCGGTGCACGGAGTTCACTTGAAGTACGCGTTCATGAGCACCTTGTGCCTCGGGGGAGCGTATCGCCAGTACGCCGAGGATGCCTCAATCATCGAGTGGACGATTTTCGCGCTTCTCGTGTACAGTAGTGCCCTCCACGCTCTCATCACAAGTCTCTTCCTGCTGCGCCGTGGTGAGTGGTTACTCGGAAAGGATGGCAACACGGGCGTCGTACCGCTATGGTCTTTGATTCTGTTCTTTGCCTTCCACCTGCCCACATACCTGTACACTTGGGTGCACACCGAGCATTCAAAACGCAACGGCGTGCCTGTTGCCTCTGAGGTTGCGCCTGGTTGGTGGATTGGCGGGCGTTTCAGCAACGAGCTGGGAAAGACGTGGGCCGCCGTCATCGACCTCACCGTCGAGTTCCCAGAGAGCTGCCGCGATGTCACGGATGAGTACATGCTCGTCGCGTGCTGGGATGGTGTACCGCCAGCACCGCGCGACATCGAGCGGGCGGCGCGCTTCGCTGCCAGCGCGGCCGTACGCGGTGACGTTCTTGTCCACTGCGCCCACGGCCGAGGCCGCTCCACGTGCGTCATGGTCGCGTGCCTCGTGCGCGCCGGCCTGTTCCCGACTTGGCGTGACGCATTCGAGGCGTGTGCCAAGCGCCGCAAGGGCATCAAACTCAATCAGAAGATGCGCAACGCTCTCGACGCTTGGGAGAAGGGCAGATGATCAGAATATGCGACCTCATCGTAACATGCGCCAAGAGATGACCGCCCCTCTCTAGCGCAGAAGCGCCCCGAAAGTACGGCCTCGCAAGCGCCGTCGAGCGTTGCACCGGTGACCGCGGGTGCGGGTGCCCGCGGAGCGCGGTCCCTGGTCGCCTGGTCTGCAGGTCCCAGCCGAACAGGCGGCGAAGCACAGTCGAACCGGCTCGGGCCGGGAATCGAGCGCGCCTCGGACCCGGACTGCGGGCCAGTCGGCTCGACCAACAGCTGCGAGCCCCGGCGTCGTCTTGCGTCTTCGTACGGGGGCGGAGAAGGTGCGAAGGTCAAGGTGACCGGCGCGCGGTGCACCACGAATGAGAATCACAAGCGCCTTGCAAAGCGTCTACAATGTCAGTGCCTTTGTTCAAAGTTAATACGAATCTGTACATCGAAAACATCGATCGAAAACATCATACTGAACTGCTCTGCTTCTGATAGCCCGAGAACAAGGGAATGTCTCGCATCTCCCTACGCATGCAAAGATACTCTCCAAGTAGCGACATGACGATGAGACTCATGAAATTCACCGCCCACCACTCCCAGCTTGAAGGCAAACCGTCGTACATGGTGCAGCAGCACAGGTGCACAAAGTGTGCGGTTGAAGCAAAGTCGAGGCACTTTTTCGCGCGCTCCACAATGATGCAGAGGAAGCAGCCGCCGGCCAGCGCGTTGAGGAAGAATGCCGCAAAGGAAATCCATCCGCCAGTGTATGAGAGGCGAATCGAGCGATACGAGAAGAAGAGCTCCAGTCCAATGGTTGTCACCGATCGGCCGGCAAGACCGTTGAGTACAAGCATCCAAACGCCGAGGTCTATGTAAAGCAGCGTTTGCAGGGCAGCAATCTGTCCGACGATGAGCGTCGGATCAAAGTCCATCGCAGGGCGAAAGCTCGACATTGAGTGGCGCGTCGTTGCGGAGTCGGGGCGTCTTGTGTGCACCTTGCACACTCTTTCCGCTACGTCCGTCAGCGAGTCGCTCCGCGGCACGCCCTTCGTGTTTTATAGAAGTCGCACTCACTCCACAGCCTCACATTCACATTCACACTCGCCATCTGGGCGAAATCCAGGAAATCTCACCTCCTTAGCGGCGCCCCACTTGCTGGCCTCTTGCCAGTAGTCATGTAAGCGCGCCCCCCCGGGGACGCGCCTGCATGAGCGCCGCTGTACTGTGTGGTCCTGTTTTAAATTCACACACACATTTTCCTACCGTCCTAGTCCCGCGCGTCAACTGACTAGTTCACCTTGTACATGTTGTTTCCATTAGTCTGGGTCCGTGGCTGCTCAGACGATGGCATACACCGTCCACCCTTGTTCCTCCTGTCGACTCGTGTCGGTGGCTGCCGCATCGCTGCTCTCCTCGCCATCGGCAGGAGGCGGGGCGATGACGCCCTCGAACCTCCACGTCGACTCCTGCACACGCACACGGCCGTCGTAGGCTTCGACGGTTTTGTTGGTGTGGTAGTCCATGAGCTGCCATTTCTCGTGAGAGACGATGTGCACGTCTAGGTGGCAGCGCCGCACGGATGACTCCGAATCATCTGACATGATGAGGACCTGGCGAAGAACCGCCTTCTCGACGGTGATTGCGTCCGCGGTCTCGACCTCGATCACGCGCCGTCCGCTTCCCGTGATCTCCTCCATCGTCTCCTGCATCGCTTTGAGCATCTGCTCAGATACGAGAGGCTCAAGCGATTCCCAGTCCTGCGTGTACATAAGGCGTGTGACCGAACCATAGGCGAGGCGTGAGCCCATCAAAAAGTCGGGAAGGTCGAGTCCTGGCAGCAGCTTGAGCATCGTCCACATCCTTGCTGATCCGAGTATGCCGCCAGCATCTACTAGCGACTCATCCCTCATCCACTCACTGATGCGGTCCGAGGGTGCGAGGCGCACTGAAAGGTGGCGCGAAGAGCGGCATGCCAACATGGTGCACGCCGGAAGGGATCGCCGTGCCCGAGCGAGCCGCAAAGCCAGCATTAGCTCCAAACTCGCTTTTCTAAAGCCACAGGCAAATCGACGTTCAAGTTCGACTTTAAGTTGCAAGATGGCTCGAGTCATCGCAGACTTAACTTGCGTTTCGCGCCGCGGGCATCAACGGCAGCGATGGCGCGGGTGGCGCGCGCGCTGCTCCCGTTCGCGCTTCTTCCGCACACGGCGGCGTGGCACCCGACATTTCAGTGGGTCCTTGACACGTTCTACTACACTACTAGCAGCTTGCCCAGCGCGGACGACAGCGGAAGCAACCTTGTACCCGATCCGCGTATCGGCCGTCAAGGGCCTACTTGCCTGTGTGACGTGACTGTAGGCCGCTGCGACACAGGTTGCTGCTGCGACAGCGACTGTAGCTACGAGGCCATACGTCTGGGTGGCTACTTCGGGTGCACGTCCAACGGCACCGTGGTGGAGATCAGCTCCTTCACGACGTGCTCCGATCAGCTCGTCGCCACCAACATCCCGCAGCACCTGGAGCACTCTGGCGTCGTCCGAGCCTTTGGCGGCAGCAATGGGCTGCTTTGCATCGAGCGAGACAACTCTCCGTCCCGTGGCACGTTCTACCAGGGTACCGGCTCCAAAAGCCCCAGCCAGGTGGAAGCCATGATCGATGCCCAATTCGGATTTTACTCCACCCTCGAGGAGGCCAGCTCGCAAGAGGTCGGGCGGTACGAGCTGAGGGACCCCGTGAAGGGCGATGGCTGCATCTCCGCAGCATCTACTGATGGCTGCACCAGCATCTTCGACTTTCAGCTCCCTGCCGTCGCGCCGGACGGCGGCTGCGGCGGCAAGCAATTGCTGCCGTTTCTGGTCGGTGTGCAAGCATTTGCGTGCGACCTCGGTGAGACGGGCGCGACGCTCGAGAGCGTCTGCAGCAACACACTCAACGCCAGCTTCCTGTCCCGAATAAAGATCTACAAGCAGCCCTCGGGCGGTGCGCCAGCGGATGTCAGGTTCGTCATGACTGGCAGCTCGGTGCCTGGCTCGGCGCCTGTCGGATCGAGCTACGTGCCGGGACAGTGCTCGAACGCGATGGTCCTGTACCAGTTGCGTCTCGTGGTCAGCCCCGCGGGTGCCATCGAGAACGTGACCGTGTACGTGCATTTCGACACTCTCACGGAGGCCAACTGGCGCGACGCCACGCCGATCTTTGGAGCAGCCTTCGAGTACTCGCAAGCAGCCGGGGTAACGCGTGAGACCTCTGGCCGGCCTGGCTACCAGCGCGGGCTGCCCCTGCTCGTGGCCGACCCTACCGGCATCGGGCTGCGCGTGAACGGGCTGCAGCTGCTACCACGCACGCCGATGGGCGAGTGCTCCACCACGGGCACGCACGGGGCGACACAGGTGCTGTGGCGCGAGGCGACTGCAGTCACGTGCACGACGCGACTGACTGCAAGTGACTTCCCGGGTTGGTGTCAGCCTATCCCTAACCCTGACCCAAACGTGTTCACGCAGCCGCTTCTCGCTTCGCTCAACGTAACCAGCGACCCGATGAGCAGACTGGAACGCGTCCTTGACATAGGCGTCTACGGCGACTCGCACCCGTCGACGACCGCCGATTGGATGCCGCTCAGGGTGCGGTTCGACGGCGACGGCAGCCCGAGCCGCTACTTCGCTAACGTCCCCGCTGGTCCGCGGTGCGAGAACGTGGTCACGGGCATCCACCTGCGCGTACTATACACGAAGGTGGGTTCGTACTCAGCGCCAATCGAGAAGGTTGTCGGCGCCGAGCTCGTGCTCGAGCAACGCACCGTGCCGATCGCTCGCTGTCGCGGTCTCGTCGAGAACGTGGAGAACTGCATGACCACTGTCTCCGTCACCGCCACCACCACGTTTGTCGAGTATGACGCCACGCGCTTCGATTTCGTGCCCGAATCGCCTACGATCATCCCCCGCCTTCCGTACGACTTCTTCTACCCGTTCAATTAGAACAGGAGGTGACGTCAGCATGCATATTTTCCGCGGGATCGAGCGCCTCGAATCTTACCTCGACCGATCTACCGGTAAGATTCCCCACAGCAGGCCTCGAATCTTACCTCGAATCAGCACGGCACGCACCGCCGCGTGCAGACACAGATGCCGAGTCTAATCAGCATGTTGAGCACATCGACACGGTTCTCTGAGAACGCATACAGAAAGGGGAGGCTCTCAGCACTATAGCAGTTTACGCGGACACTCTCCGCCAGTTTCCTTTGTGAGTTTCATGAGTCTGTCTCCGACCTCGGAGTCGAGTGTGACACGACCCTACCTGAGCGGTCGATCTCGAACCGTGATCGAACCGGGACGGGTCAAGCTACCTCCGAACGTGTGGTCCGAGCTCGCCGTGAGCCTGCAGGTCGCCGATCAAGGATCGATCTCGCGGAGTACGGAGAACGCCTGGCGTATAATGTTCCTTTTTTACTATCCTGTTAAGTTGTCTCTGCTGAGACCCGAGTCGGCCGTGCCACTGGGGCACAGCTCTCCCACTTGCCTGAGCTCCCTATCGGTATTGAGCTCCCAATACGCCTTGATTGCTGCGCTGCGATCTGGCAAGCATGCGCCCTGCCTCCAGTGCTGCACATGCGCCCGGACTCGCTTTGAGTACAGATCGTGTGCCCCGGCACTCCGAGGTATCGAACGGCAAGGGTGCATCATACGGAATCCCGGATCACGCCTGATGTCACAGCGTCGCAGCCACGGCGATCGGCCGCATCGCAGTTGCAAGCCGCCCCGGGAAGTAGTCCTCGCCGAGCTCACACCGGAGACGCCACCGTACTCGGTGCCATCTTCGCCGTCCATCTGGGTGGAGAGCGCCCATTGCTCGAGAGAGGCACACTCTGCGAGCCGGGGGAGGAAAATCTCATGACGGCGTTCGGCGGAGAAGAACTCGTGATGACCGGTCACTTGTACCGAGTCAAATGGGAACCATGATGCGAAGGAAGTTGGTGGCTCGGAGCCCACGTCGCGCCATTCGTCTTCGGGCCTCAGCGAACCGGCTTCTCCCGGTGGGTTGCGCTCTCGTACGCGATCTCGTACGAGCCAGTGGGGCTGGCCTCGCTCATCACAGTAGGTGCGAGTGTGATTAAACAATGCTCGATAGGTCTTGAGCAGATCCGCGAAGCCCATGTGCGCGGTCCGCCCCACATTCAGCGACACGCCAGAACCCCGCGCAACGTACAGCCAGCCGCCGCCAGAGCCCATCGACAATCTTGGGCCTATCATCCCGATGATCTTCGAGCGATTCGCTGGCACCGAGAACAACGCTGCATGCTGTCCGTCACCCACGTAGGCGCCGCAGTGCGTCACCTCAATCCACGAATGGTTCGCAACCGGCCGATTTCGTGACCCATAGAGGTTGCGCCGAATCCACATTGTGTCGCGCGGATCGGTGTGCATGTGATGGGGTCCATAGAAGGGAGGCATCTCTTGCTTGGCGTGAGTCCTGCAGATGCCGCCGGCCTCCTCGATGCGTCGAAGCGTCCTGTTGGGAAGCAGGTCGAGGAGCACGACCATCAACGTGTCGACATCAACACGATCAGGGCCAGCGTACAGCGCCACCGAATACGCCTGCTGCAAAACCTCGGTCTGCAGGACGCTTGCAACAAGGCGTGACAGGGAGCGGTTGTAAACCTCGCCCTGCAGAACGTCCGTGACCATTTGCGAGTAATTGTATTCGCTGGGCACCCTCGACGGAGCGCTAGGGCTCTCGCACCAGCAAGCTTGCGGCCACAAAGGATTGGGGTTGTGACCGAAATGTGTCGCATTGCAGAGGACACCGCTCTGCACGCGAAGCGAATGAACGCGCCCCACCAAGAATAGCTCGGCTAGCGTCGAGACCTGGCGACCCGTGCCGCCAGGCTTGTTGGAAAAGTATGAACGTCCCATGTACACCGTCCCGCAGCACGAGCAGAAGCTGCCGTAGCCGCTGCAGAAAGTGCTTGTCGTCGACGCACCATTGCCCGGCATCATGCCCGGCATGTGTTTGCATGCAGTCGCGTGTGCACTCGTCCCTCGTGAAACATACTGATTTTGGAAACTAAAGCTTCCCTCGTCGCCCTTAAAACTCGCCCTGACATTCGGGGGCGCACGGTCTGCGACAGACTGCGGGGCCGCCCCTCTCTCTGTAAGTGTAACTCTCTGCAAACTCGTTGGCTTTCACAAAGAAAGCATCATCGGACGACACTTGCGCCGGTCCATGGAGATGCGCTGAGCACAGATTCGGTTTGACGCCTGCGCGCGTCTGCGTCCGATCCGAGGATTCTCCAGAAGCGAAGTGTCTCGTCGGCGGCGGCAGAGACTACGGTGGTGCCGTCGGGCGACTGAGCCATGTGCAGCACCCTTGATGTGTGGCCAGTCAGCTCGGCCGCCTTGACCATCGAGGGATACTTCCACAGGATGAGCTGGTTGTGCGAGTAGCCATGCGACGAGACAAGCTCGTGCTCATGCACCGACCAGATCAGCGAGCACACTTGCGAGTGTGTGTCGATCGCGTTGATCAGCTGCCCCGTCTGCATCGACCAGAAGCGGATGCAACGGTCGGCCGTGCCACCGCCAGACGCCAGCAGGTGCTTCTGCCACGGGCACCACGCGAGCGCCTTGACGGCCGCCTGGTGCTCGTGCATCACGAAGAGAGGCGCCGACGTCGGCGCCCCTGCTGACCGCCGAATATCCCACACGTTGAGCAGGTTGTCATTGCCGCCGCTCGCAAGCATCGCGCCGTTAGAGGCCCACTTGAGGCCGCAGACTTCTTGTGTGTGCCCGTGCAGCCTGGCCACGCTCGCAGCCGGCGCGCGTAGGTCGCGGTGCACGAGCGTCGCGTCGCGTGAGCCAGAGACGAGAGATCCGTGCGAACTCCATGCCAGCACACCCACACGACCGCAGTGGCCTCCCATCGTTCGAACCAGGCAGCACTCTGCCGTATCCCAGATTTGCACTTTGTGATCCGACGTCCCGATGGCCATCGACTCAGCACCGTGTGGTGCCCACGTGATCGAGGTCACGAGCACTCCTTGCCCTGTGGTCTGCATCAGTGGCGTGATACTCCCAGTGGTCGCGTTCCACAGGTACACCGAATCACCGAGCGCCACCGCCAGGACATTGTTCGCATTCCAGTCAAGCAGGTTGAGCTGCGAGAGCGCAAACAGAGGACCGAAGCGGCACGGGAGACTGGGTGAGCAAAGGCAAAACAGGATGCGGGGTCCGTGGGCTCACGCACATAGTAGTCATCGATGAGGTCCGGTGCGTCGAGGATGCGTTCGGGCGATTGCGGGATGTAGCGGCCTGCACGCGATTGGGTGCGCCCGAGCTCGTGGCGGTTGCGGGCGTACAACATGCGGAACGAATCGTCGTCGCAGTTGCTTCTACTGGTGCTGCAGGCGCTGCTGCTGGGTGCCTCGCTCGCTGCTGTTGCTGCACTGCAGCCGCCGTTGCCAAAGGAGAGGATTCGGTTGTTGCTCGCCTTGCCGCGGAAGAGGCTCTTGGCGAGCACGCGCTTGTACTCCTCCTTGGCGGGTGACGCGCCCTCTTCGGCGGCGAGGCCATCCAGGTGTGCAGCCTTCTCAACCTCAAAGGAGGAGATTGCGAGGTCGATGGACCGTCGCGGGACGAACCGGTCAAGGGTGGTGAGCGCAGCTGTCGGTGTGACACGTCGACGGCGGCTTATATTCACCTCGACCTCGGTAATCGAGGTGAGCGCTCCTCGAGCCGTGGGGTCCGTGGGCATGCGCCCTCCTCTCGGAAGTTTGGTTCACATGTACCGGTATCTTCTTCGACGTTACATGCTACCGGTAAAAAGACACCGGGGGTAGTTACATGCTACCGTTACTCATCAAGTTCAAGTTCAAGTTCAAGTCAAGCTTCCGGAGCACGTTCGATAGGGCAAGGTTGACTGTTTATTGTTTCTATCTTGCGACCAGCGACCTGTCGAGGGGACGAGGGCTCGTCGCTCGAGCAAAACACGACTCCGCGCTCTACGCTTGTAGCGCATGTCCACGAAATGCGAGAGGACAGAGGACGCCCTTCTGAAAGACGATTTAAAGAGGCGCAAAGTGCGATCTCAAGGTTTGGAGTAAATCTTGACTTGACTTGACTTGAGAGAAACTTGTGTGAAACGCCTCGCAGCAGTTGGTTGGCGCCGACGCACTCGGCAACGCGGCGTCCGTCCACTCGCGCGGAACGTCGGAAGGCACAAGGCACCCGATAGATGGTAAAGCTGCGCGGCAGTGCACATCACGTGAGCATCAGAGATGGCGTGCTCGAAGAATCCCCTACGAAGATGAGAGGAAAGGGCACTCTGCGCAGCCTTCGGGTGAGCGCAAGATCTCTCGTGTGCAGTCCACAAGCTGGAACCAGCTCTCCCAAACCATCCATCAGCCATGCGGCCCGTAGACTCCCACGTGTGGACATGACGTCACGGTCCAACTTGCCTTCGCCGTTCGCGGCTGTGCTGCCGGCAGCATCTCGTGTGCTGCGTAGCATCCGCGCTGCTGCGGCACACGAGATTACCGACCTGCCTGTAGCTCAGGCGCAGAGACAACTGCCGCGTGCCTCGGCGATCAGAGAGTTTCGCAACACGTGGCATAGCCCCCGCAGCAGTGACCAAGGCAGCAGTGAGACAAGTTCGAATAGCAGCCAAATCGGTTCGCCGCTTCGACCGTCGCGCATCCCAGCTCTGAGACGTGTGGTGAGTGGTCGCCCATGGCCTCCAGAGCTCGAGCTGCCTCGTGAGCGGCTCGAGGACATCGCGTGCGTGACGTGCGAGCTGACCACCAACGCCGATGAGCTATTCGGCCCTCACGGGCAACCCATGGAACTCACTGCGGCACCGTCAATTGTACAACCGCCACGGCCACCACTTCCTCCATTTCCTCCACCACGAGCTCCGCCCATCCTGGCGGCTGTTGTACCGCCGCAACAAGCGCAGTCTCCACCGCGGCGACGTTCACCGCGGCGAGCGTCGTCGCCACCGCCCCCTGCGACGACCGAGACGCCACACCTCATCGTCGACGAGGCGGGACGTTCACCGCGGCGAGCGTCGTCGCCACCGCCCCCTGCGACGACCGAGACGCCACACCTCATCGTCGACGAGGCGGAACTAGCAGACGCGGCGGCCACAACCGCCCAGATGATGCGCGTCGACTTAAAACGCGACCAGTTCTGCTTTGAGCGTGCTGACGAAGCGCTTCAGCTGGGCGAGAAAGTGCTCGCCCACGTCAGTGCCGCTGCGGCGGGAGCGAATGCCATCAGTGAGGCCGAAGTTTGGCGGGAGCTGCTCGCAAGTGCGCCCGGCCGGTCAGTCGCGGGCAGCGCTCTCGTGCCTCGCACGCCCGACCTGTCGTCGATGCGCCTGGACGCTTCTGAAAGGACTGCAAGTACTCTCGAGCTGGCTCTTGCAGCCGAGGCCCTCCGCGGGCTGCTGCGCGTCTCGATTTGCGACGAAAACGACCTGCGCCTGGTGCGCCGCGTCGTTGCCGAATCGCGCCACTTCTTCACGAGCCTGCGCCGCGCCGCGGACGACCGCGGCGTCCAGCCGTCCGAGCTGTGGCGCGCCCTCGAGCTTTGGGGCTCGTAATCATGTGCCAATGTGTAGCGTCGAGTGCAAGGCTTTGTGTTCACGGAGAGCCGTGTCGTGTCGTGCTCGGGTGTCCCTCAGGAACAGCATCGTGTGGCGCGAGCGTCGCTCGTGTCGTCGTGTGAGCGGCGCTCCCGCAAGGGCATGCCGTTCGTCGCGTCGAGACGCGAGTCGCCGTACCGTGCTTTCGCAGTTGTACAAGCTGTGCTTGTCGGTGCGGTCTCGGTGTGGGGTAATCGTAAGGAGCGAAGATCGTACGTAGCGACGACGCGGCGGGGCGGACCGGGCGGCGCGCCCGGGCCGCGAACGCGCGCAAATACGGCAATAACCCAAACGGGGACGAAGGCAAAGCTGTAAGCTCACCGCGGCGAGCGGCCGGCAGCGGAAGCGCGATCCTAGTAGAGCCGAGAGACGAAGAGAGAGAGAGAGAACGTTTCAAACGGAAAGCACTCAAAACAAAACAGACCCGTCGTCCGGGAAAGAACAACCGACGGCGTTGTTCCATCGCTTATTTTAGCTTCGTGTTTGCTTGTGTCGGGTTAGTTGACGCCGACAGTGGCGGGCGACACGAGTTGCGCGACCATACGCCACGTGCCTACGCGAGTGATGCGCTGGTCGAGCGGTTCCGCTGTTTCGTTCCATGGGTAATCGCCAAAAAGGAAGACGGGTAATCCGGCCGCAGCGCACTGCTTCGCGTAGTCTAGCGAGTCATCGATGAGTGCGAGTGCCCCTATTTTCTTGCACATGTCTGGCTTTGAAACTTTCGCGCCAGTCTTGCCGAAGTGGTTGCCAAAGTGTAGTGCGGCGAACGTGTCGGGGAAATGCTGGCGCACAAATATACGCGTCTGCTCCTCGATGTCTGCCTGGCGTGAGGTGACGACGTGGAGCTCGAAATTGGCTTTGAGATGGTCGAGAGCAATCTTGGCGCCTCGGATCGGCTCGATTTGGTCAAAATCTGCGGCGCACACACTCCACGTGAGTATAGCTTCAACTCCAACGTGGGGCACGATGGAGCGTGATACATTTGCTAGCGTGGAACTCGTAGACCCGGCTGATGGCGTGCTCGCGAGATTGAAGCTTGCACTTTGGAACTTGCCAGAACATGTAGCTGGTGAAATCCTCCAGAACAAGTTTTGTACCATGCCGTGCGTTCATGAACTTGATGAATGCAGGAACGTACTCACAGCAGCACTCGTCGAGGTCAACCGCGAGAACTGGTTTCCCTGTGCTACCAGGCACTGGGTCTGTTGTACCTTCGGGCACATGATAGAAGCGAATCCCAATAGAGATACAGAGCAACAGGGTGGCTGAACCAAGCGTGTACACGTCCATGGCACCCACATGGCCAACGCATTCCTCGTACACCTCTTTTGCTAGCAACGCAGCTGCCACCCCTGCAAGGGCGTTGGCAATGGCACCAAACATGCCTTTTCTGGGCTATTTAAGGAAACCTGGCGGTCGTAGGTTTCTGAGCGTAATGAGAGGTGCTCCGCCCTCACTGAGTCGCGTTGAGGAAAACTCGAAACCGCAATGAAAGTTGTCGTACCGGTAGAAGTCATGTGTGTAACCGCGTGCCTGCTGCAAGCGCCCCTCTGCGCCCTGCGCGCCTGGTCTGCACCTGGTGTTTTAGACCGCAGAGAAAGAGTGCGTGATGAATAAGTCGCAGCCGAAACGCAAAGGCGTCGCTCGGGACCCGGACGAGTCCGAAAGGACCGAAAAGCGCAGCAAATCAGAGCGCAGCACATTAGTGATTCCTCCGCATCGCTACATCCTCGCACCGATGGTCGGAGCATCAGAACTCGCCTTCCGACAACTTGTGCGCCGATATTCGCCACCTGGCTTGCTCGCCTACACGCCAATGATGAATGCAGACCGCTTTGCCACGGAGCCTGCTTATCGCACCGAAATCTTCAGTACCGTGCCAGAGGATAGGCCACTCGTGGCACATTTTGCAGCCAACGATCCGCAGCAGTTTCTCGCTGCAGCTAAGATAGTGGAGCCAATCGTGGATGCGATCGACCTCAATTTGGGCTGCCCACAGCGCATCGCGCACTCAGGTCATTATGGCTCCTTCCTGCTCGATGACGTCGATCGGCCGCTCGTGCTAGACATGATCCGCACGCTTGCACAGACGCTTACCATCCCCGTCTTTGCCAAGATCCGTTTGCTGTCGACGACGGAGAAGACCATCGAGCTCGTCACACAGCTTCGCGATGCTGGTGCGTCGCTCGTTGCCATCCACGCGCGTCACCGCGTCAATCTTGTCGGCCGCACGGGCCAGGGAGCGCGTGACGGCCCCGCGCTGCTCGATGAGGTAGCTAAGGTGCGCGCAGCCGTGCCAGGCGTGCGTCTCATCTCGAACGGCAACGTGCGGACGTGGGAGGACGTAGTGGCCAATATGGAATTAACAGGCGCCGATGGCATCATGAGCGCCGAGGGGATCCTAGACGATCCAGCCATCTTCTTCCCGGGGCGGAGCAGCAACCTAACGACCACTGGCGGCGCTATCGCTGCTGTCGCTGCCGGCTCGGCCAGCGGTAATGTCGCGGCCGCGAGCTTGTCCGAGGGCGGCTTGTCCGAAGAGGAGAGGCGTGTGCGCAAGCTGACCAAGAAGCTGCGAGAGGTCGAGCGGCTCGAGGCGGCGGCGCTCTTGAGGGAAGGCGGCTCGGCGAGCCTTACCAAGGAAGAGGCGCTAAAGGTCGCTCAAAAGGCCGAGACGGTGGCGGAGCTTGCCAAGGCCGAGAAGGCGCTCAAGAAGCTGCGCAAAAAGCGTAAGCTCTCAGATGGCACGGAGTCGGCAGGGTCAACGGCGGCGGCCCCGAGCGTTGCATCCGCGCCGCCCGTGGCCGAGCCAGCTGAGCCGCCTCGCACCTTGAGCCTTGCGCCGCAGCCGCTTGCCCAGAAGCCATCACCCCTTCAGCTCGCCCGAGAGTACATTGAGCTGACGAAGACGCACCCAGTGCCGCTCAAGACGCTCGTCTTCCACGTGCGCCGGATGGCCAAAGAGCCCCTGACGCACTTCCAGCTCTTCTCAGACGTGCTCGAGGCGAAAGACGCGGCGACCGTGCACGCAGCCGTACAGCAGGCCCTCGATTACGAGGTAAATGGCTTTACGCCCGACCCCGATAAGGCCAAGAAGGAGAGGGCGGCGTGGGAGCTCAAGAAGTGGCGCGAGGCTACGCGCAAGCGCTTCGAGGAGCGCATGGTGCGCAAGGCGCTGCGGTCCGGGCTGCCGCACGGCCACTTCCTCTCTCAGGGTGCCAAAGTGCCCACGTGGCAGGACCTTGCCGAGCTCAAGGCGATGGATCCAGCAGCGGCATGGTCCCAATGGACGAGCTTGCACGGGCAGCACTGCTGGGCGATGCACATGGATCCCGGTGGCTGTACGCGCGAGCGTACGTGCGCCTTCTTGCATGTAGACTTGCCTAAGGTGCCTATGGACACTTCGGCGGATCATTGGGGCTGACTACGGCCGACGTGCCGTATGGCTGCGCCCTTTATTTGCGATATGCGCATCCTCTTTAGGGATGTGAGCGTAGGTCCCATGGCGCCATGGCGGGCCATGGGTAGAGCGCGAATTTTTCGCGTCGATTCTTGACTGCCCACTATAGCGGTATGGCCGATATGAGATCGTTCCGGTACCGGCGCGGACAACCGGCGCGTCGCAGGTGTCAGCCGTCGAATTTTCGGCCCGAAGGATAATATTCGGCGAGATCCGGTTACGTAACCCGCCTCGAGACCATAGCACGATTCAACAGCGTTGAATACGGGCAGCGCGTCGAAGCTAAGCGTCAACGCTTCCACAGAACAAACCCACAGTTACGTGACTATCTTGGAGCTACGCCACTATGTTGAAACACCCCAAGCGGGCGTGATCTCGCGAATGTCGAAATGGCTGATGTCACGCAGCAGCCACTCCGGGGCAAGCAAGCCGAAGCGGGCGTTCACAGCGGGGCCAACGGCCGCGGTGAGCATCCCCGCCGCCTGCGCTCCTTCGATGCCTGCTGGTGTTTCGTCAAAGACGAGGCAGCGCGTCGCATCGATGCGCAGGCGCCGCGCTGCCTCCATGAAAAGATCGGCTGCTGGCTTGCCGTTGGAAATATCATTTATGGTCACGATTGCATCCACCGAGTCGGTCACAACGGCATAGTTTGCGAGTTTGGCTTCGAGATCGGCGCGCGATGAAGAGGTGACGATTGCTAGACCATAACCTATCTCACGAAGCTTCAAAAGCAGCGTCGCGACCTTTGCCCAGGACTGTATGCCATCATCAAAGGAAAAGATGATACCCAGGACCGGGAAGGGCGAATTGAGCTTGGAGTTTTGGTAGTAGAGGTAGTAGTAGCAGGCGGCGGCAAAAGCGGCGAAAAGCATCAGGAGGCCGAGCACGAGAGGCCCCAGCGACCCCATCGATTTCGTCACCCGGATTGAGACTGGGTAATGTGTGGTCCGTTCAAGTTCCGTTTGGTTGTCTTGTTGTTTATACTTGAGTGGGTCGGACTGCGAGGAGGTTTTTGGGATTCAAGCAAGTTCGTGCCTACCAGTACCGGTAAACGAAACGAACAAGGTCTAAACGATGTCCTCGGCCCGTGTCTACGTTGGAAACCTCGACCCGACGGTTCAGAAGGAAGAACTCACCGATACGTTTGCGACGTTTGGGCGCCTCGCGGACGTCTGGGTTGCACGCAACCCGCCCGGTTTCGCCTTCGTCACATTCGAGGACTCACGGGATGCGGAGAATGCTGTTCGTGGTCTAGTCGGCAGGATGTTGGGTCAGCAGGAGATACGTGCGGAAATCGCGCGCAGCAAGGGCGCCGGCAAGGGAGGTGGTGGCAAGGGCAAGGGTGGCTACGGGGGACGCGGCGGTGGCTATGGCGATGGAGGTGGCTACGGCAACGGCCCAGATCGCAATGGCGGCTACGGCGGCAATGGCAGCAGCGGCGGCTATGGTGGTTACGGTGGTGGTTATGGAGGCGGCGGCGGCGGCTACGACGATCGTCGTGGCGGTAGCGGCTACGATGATCGTCGTGGTGGGGGCGGCTACGACGACCGCCCTGCAGCTTGGAGGCGTGATGACCGCAACGATGCGCCGAGGGGTGACGACCGCAACGATGCGCCACGGCGCGATGACCGCAACGATGCGCCTCGGCGCGATGACGAACGTGATGAGCGGCGCGGACGCGAGCGCCAGCGCGATGAGGACGACGACGATCGCCCTGCGCGCCGCCGCTATCAGGAGGAGGAGGAGAGCGATCGCCGTCCGAAAGACCGGCGTCGGCGCAGTGACAAAGGCGACGACGAGTAGAGACGGCTGCAGATTCGGCCGTGTCAAGGAAGAGCAAGGAGTTCACCGATTCGCGTCGCATGGGCGAACGAGCGGCCAAGGCTGTGTGAGACGCACTGCGTCGCTCTCCACGCTCACACCGCCCTGCGGCACAGAACGGAGGGCGGAGGCGGGACGAGGGTGTGGAGAGAGGTGTTCACGCGTGGCCACCCAAGCCACCCAACGAAGGCCACCCCACGCGAGGGCGGAGCGTGCCGCGGGCGGAGACCAGGACTCCCATGGACCATTCGATTTTTCTCTCTACTACAAAATCCTGGCGACGTTAAACCGGTTGGCCTAACTCCGTTCGTCGCGCGTTCCAAAAAGAGTCCAAAGGGCCGCGTATAGCACGCGACGCCCGCGACGCGAACGGTCGGCGCGTAGTACGGCGCGGGTGGCCGGTGCGCCCTCGTGCGCCCGCGCGCGGGAGCGCAATGCCCGCACCCGGCACACCGCTATGCACCGCAGGTTTTGCGCCGACCGCGCAGGAGCGCGGGGGAGCGACGGTGCGCCCTCGGCTCGCATGTGCTGTCCGCGGATCGTGGCGAGGGGGCGGAGGGACAGAGACGAGCGCCCCTCCGCAGAGCGCCCCTCCGCAGCCAGCGGCATCATGCTCCGTCTCACGTCAGCATATCGCACGTAACGCACGACCTCGCCAGCGCCTAAAGCGGGACCTACCGTACGACTGTATCGCCCTGCGGCCGGCCGCCCAAGCCAGACACCCGAACACCGGGCCCTGCAGCGACCCTCTCCTCTGCTGGCCCCTCGCGCTCAGCCGCCCGTTTATCCACTCGAGCCTGTACGCGACGGTGTTGCCTCTTGCGCAACTTCCACTTGTTCTTTGCCGGCTCGTACCACCACGAGGCACGCGCCGCGCTCTCGGGCACGCTCATGTCACACTGCGTGCGGCATTCGTCGTTGCCACGCACGTCAACGCCTCGCGCCTCAAGCCGCTGGACGAGCTCTGCCGCCAGGCCGTTGCTCTCAGAGCGGCAGAGGTGGTCGGCAAGCTGTGCGTGCACGCACTTGATGTCGACCTTGCTGCGCGTTTGCCCGGCGATGCCCGATTCGAGCACCGTCGTTATGATGCGAGTCTGCTCCTCGCCAGTGGCCGCTGCCTCGTCGAGAAGCAGATGCAACCGCTCGCCGATAATCTCCCTGCGCGCCGCGGCGTGGCCAACGTGCGCTGCTTCTAGCTTGGCCGCTAGATCACCGCCGCCGCTGCATCCGCTCTTGTCGCCAGGCTGCTCGCGCAGTTCGTCGTTGATGGCACGGACTGCGCCCTCGCCCTCCCATTCATCAATGGCTCGCACGAGCATCGGACAGCTCAGACGAAAAAGGCCAGACTCGAGCTTGCTTTTGCGAGGCAGTTCGGCGCCGTTGACCATCCACGGCGCTCGTGTGAGAGGATCGAACGCAAATGCCTGCGGGAAGCCATGTTTGCAGCGCATGCCACATCCCAAAATGCTCGACGCCTTATGTCCCAACTGCCGCTTCTCCAACACCTCGAGGTCAGCTGCAGATGGCTCTTCCAGGCGCAGCTGGCCGCCTCCAGTAAGGGCCGCCGTTGGGGATGCGCGCATGCGCACGCCGCGTGCGACAGTCAGAAGCGTCTGGGCGCGCGCCAGAGCTCCACAGAGCATTAAGCACGCCATGTGTTGTATGCGGGCGCAGCAATGCTGTTGACATGGCGTATTGGGTTTTCTTGTTAACAGTGAAACAGGACACAGTGAAGAGCTGCAACCGAATCTTAGACACGCTCTGGGAAGCGTTAAGCGGGTAAAGGTTAGAGCAACCGGTGATCTGCGAGCCCACCCGCTC
>PJAB01000590.1:0-23373 GCA_002887195.1 Chrysochromulina parva | reverse complement strand
CATGGTGGTCACCTACCAGACGGCGGCCGTTGGCATCACGCTCACCGCGGCCAGTCGCGTCTTCCTACTCGAGCCCTCTTTGGACCCGGCGCAGGAGCACCAGGCGGCGGGGCGTATCCATCGGCTCGGCCAGGACAAGGAGGTCTTCATCAAGCGATACGCCTTTCGCGACTCGATCGAGGAGGCGGTGATCAAGCTGCACGAGAAGATCAAGAGTGGCGACATCAAGGTGCGCAATGGCGTGTTTCCCAAGGAGGCCGTGGAGCTGATGGCGACGAGCGGCGCGGCCATGCCACACGCCTTCGATACGGGCCCGACCTACGTCCGCACCATGGTCGTCGATGATGTAGAGTGGCGCCCAAACTACATGGCTCAACATCATGGCACTGCTGCTCCATCGCCAGGTTTGAGCTCGTGGACACGCGTTTGCCAGGAGCAGGCGTGCGATAGCTGTGGGCTGCGGCGCATCGTCGACGGATCATCGACGTGGAACGGCACCGGGATCTACTCGTACCTCAAGGACGTGCACGCCGAACCTCCGTTCCATCCGAACGGCCGCTCGCGCAACCCTCCTCCGCGGCCAGTGCCGGCGGCCATGAATGGCGACGACGACGACAAAGACGATCCCGAGCAGAACGCCCGCTCTGGCGGCTACTTCAGATTCGTGCCGCCGCCGCCGCCACTTTGGATGCCGACCCATTTTACGGCTGTGGAGCTCAGCCAGAGCCGGTCGGACAAAGAGGCTGCAAGAGCCGCCTACAATGCTGCTGCACAAGCCGCCTACGATGCTGCTGCAAAACCCGCCAACGATGCGCCAAAAACCGAGTCGGACAGCAAGGTGTTCGACAAGGCGCCAAAACCCGAGTCGGACAGCAAGGTGTTTGATAAGGCGCAGGCGGCGATTGGCGGAATGCCCCACGCCCCCAAATGGACCTCCTGGAGTAGCAAGTCCGATGATAGAAAACCCGTCATCGACGACGACGATCGTGTCTGCTGAGGTAGCCAGCGCCGCGCGCGCACGCGCGCACTCAACCGCGGCTGCGAGCCGTACGCACCGACAGGGCACGAAAGGAAGGATGGAGCCACACAACGGAGAGGTGGAGCACCCAGTGGGCACACGAACGGATCACACAGTGACAGGCAGAGAGAGCTGCCTTAGCTCACCGACACGGCTACGACCGCGAGATGCTCAGAGAGGGGATAGTGCAGGTTTGTGTAAAGCCGTACAGAGCGAGTCATCGCCGATTCACGGACGAAAGGGCGCTCGAGAGAAAATCGATGCTCGTCTCCGAGCTCACATTTTCGTTCCGGCTGAACGAGGTACTGATCATGTCTGAAAACAAGTTACAACACCGGAGCTGAGTACATGCCGTACGTCCATACGATCGTGAATGAACCGACGCTTTTTCACACAATTAGATTGCTTGCATGTGCCACGTGCCCTGGCAAGCTCAGTCGACCGGACAGCAGCAGTATGTTCCTCTTTCGTAATCTGTTCGTCATTTCGGTGTTTTGATTCGCATAAATACCTAACGTAATTAGTACGACGTGTAATTAATATATAATCTCTCGGGCCTTTTGCCAGTGCTCGCCCGTCCTCCCAACCGCAACCCGCGACCATCGCCATTGACCATCGCATTACAATGACAAGAAGTTGTTTTCAATCATCGAAAAGACTCGCTCGTAGTAACACGTATCTTAATACCTCACGGCGAGCACCTCGCCACCCTTGCCATACAGCAGCCACCCTTGCGGCGTCCACGCAAACGGGCCCTCACGATCGGCGGCGTGGGCGTCGGTTGCCGCGCTCGGCTGCTCGACGATCTTGGCCGCTTGTCGCGTACGTAGGGCCACCGTGCTGGCGGGGCCCCTGGTCGCCGCCGGAGCCGCCGCCGCGTCCTCAGGCCGCTCGAGCGCATGCATCCAGATGCGCCCATCTGCCGCGGCCGCCGCGAGGAGCGCCGTCTTGGGCACACCACCGGCCGGCTCGGCGGGAGAAGCCCCGGCTGGCGCGAAGCCGACCCAGGTGACGGCGGCGCGATGGCCAAGGAGCAGGCTGGCGCGCCCATTCTGACGGACGGGGGGCGCCGTCCCGGGCGCGCCCATGTCCCACACGACCACCCGCCGACCGCCCGCGCTCGCACAGCATCGGCCGTCGGCTTCCCACGCCAGAGGGCCCACCTTGTGCTCGTAACAGCCGCCGCTGAAGTAGAGGACCGACCGCGCACGCTGCGCCGCCTCCGCCTCGCTCGGCGCCTCGGTCATGCCTGGCGCTGCATTGGGCGCTGTGATGATCTCGCTCGGCGGCGGCGGCAGTGGCGGCGGCGGCAGTGGCGTCGGCGGCAGTGGCGTCGGCGGCAGTGGCGGCGGCGGCAGTGGCGTCGGCGGCCCTCCGTCGCACAGCGCCGTCGTGGGCGAATCCGCCGGCGGCATGGCCTCGACTGCATGCGCCGTCGTGGGCGCCTCGGCCTCCATCCCGTTGGCTGCCGCCCCCTCGGCCGCCGCCGCGCCGGTGCTGTCAGCAGTCGATGGCAGCAGCTTCTGGCAGCAGTCGCTTGCACTCTCGAGTGCGTCTAACGGCCACATGACCAGCGTGCCGTCCTGCGCGCCGCACGCCATGTACCTTTCGTCGGGCGCGCCGGCCATCGTATCCAGCGGACCCTTGTACACGAGCACCGAGGCCGCCCCGCCCTCGCCAAAGTCACTCCACACCACCACGCCGCCGTAGCCACTGGCACACAGCAGCCGGCGCGCTCCCATGTATTCGAGTGCTGTGATCGTACGACCGGCGGCCAGTCGGCGGCGCGGCGCCGAGGAGCCCACGTCGAGGAGGAAGACAGACGCGCCCACCGCCGCCGCAAACCGCGCGCCGGTCGGTGGCTCCGTGGCGAGGAGGCCGTTGGCGCCGTCCTGAGCACCTGACGAACCCCTGGCGGTGGTCAGGGTCGGTGGCTCCGTGGCGAGGAGGCCCACAGCGACGTACGACTTGCCGGCGCGCAAGAGACGATCGGCCAACGCGCACTCGAGCTCCCATCGCTGGCGTGGCGCCGCGTTGAGCGGCTCGGCCGCAGCCAGGGCGTCGTCCGGTGCCCACGACGGCGCGGGGACCGCCCAGGCGGCGCACGTGCTATCATCGCCGGACGAGAGACCCCACAGGCACCCTCCGTTCACGCCTCCGGGCCCTTCGAGCAGCTTCACAGCCGCCACGCCGCCCGCATGTGCACACGCGCAGCGCCACACCTGCGCACCGGCCGCCACCGTGCCAGCCAGCTGCAGGGAGAGGAGCTGGAGTGCGCCGTCGCAAGCGCCCACGAGCACGCGTGTGCCGTCCGCGGAAACGGCCATCGCACTGAGCGCCGCCCCGAGCGGCGTCGTCCCGAGCGCCATTGGACGCAGCAGGCGCGGCGGTGCGCTCAACACGGCGCCATCCGCCGACGAGGACTCGAGCGTGGACGGTTTCGTGCTTTCGAGCGTGGACGGTTTCGTGGGCACCTCCGACCGCGCCGTGCTGGGCAGTGCGCTCGCCACGGCGCTTGATGGCGGGCCGCCGAGCACGCCGCCGTGTGGAGCGCCTAGGGCGCCGTCCTGGGCGGGCTTCGCCCAGGGCGCTGCCGTGGCCAGATCGCACGGCGACAGCTTCGACTGCGGCGCGAGCGTCCTTGGAAGCGTCCTATCGGGCGTTCCCAGAGGGAGCCTCGTGGGGAGCGTCGTGCTGAGCAGCGTCGTGCTGAGCAGCGTCGTGCTGGGCAGCGTCGTGCTGGACAGCGTCGTGCTGGGCGTGTCCACGCGCAGCGTCGCCTCCTCCGTCCTCTCGCGCGCGTCGGGCGCCGTGCTGAGCAGCTCGGCCATCGACTGCTCATCGAGCTGGCGCAAAAAGGGGGGCGGCGCGGGCTCGGACACGCCCCGCACCGGACGCGGCAGCGGCGGCAGGGCTTTGGCCGCGAGACGGTGCTGACGAATCACCACGCCTGTACCGAACCTGTGGAAGACCCGTACCTGTGGGGAGGGGGGGCGCCGTAGTGAGCACTTGCATGCCTGTACCGATCCTGTGGAAGACACGTACTTCGCGCTGCTGCATCAGCCGACCGTCGACACGGAGCGTGTGGCGTAGCAGCACGAGGAAGCATTGCGGCATGACGCGGATGCGCGCGATGAGCGTGCTGACGCCCTGATCGTGCAGGTGGTCCTCATACAAAGGCACCTCCGCGGCCCAAACGATCTCGTCGCGTCGGCGGAGCAAGTCCATGTCGAGACCGCTCCCCTCGTGCTCACGCCACACCACCGCTGGGCCTCGAGCGCCCGAAGGGCTCGGCGCGGCCGCGCCCCTGATCGAGGTAGCGCCACCGCCGGCCGCGCCACTGCGTGCAGTCGCGCCTGCGGAGAGCGCCGGCTTGGGCAACCCCGGCAGTGCCGTCGCCGCGCCGGCACCACCCACGCCGCCGCCGCCGCCGCCGCCGCCGCCGCCGGTGCCGTGGTCATCGCCGCCGTACTCGCCACTGCAAAACGTCCAGTCGACGGCCTGCGAGGTGCGCTCCTGCGCCGCAGCGACGCGCGAGCGCCACACGGCTTTCTCCGCGGGCGCGACGCGTATGTGAAGCTCGCGATCGCTGAGCACCGAGTCGCGTGCCCACGCTCGCAGGGCGCCCTCCGCCGTGAAGGAAAGCACGAATCCCGAGGGCTCGTGGGTGAGCATGAGCTTATTGGCGCCAAACGTGGCCTCGGGGAGGTGCATCTTGACGCCCATGACGAGCGCCGACCCGCACACGCACGGCTTGAGGGACCGAGTGGCGCCGTGGACGCAGAACGGATGCACCGCTGCCTCACCAGGAGCGTACGGGTCGGCGAGGCCTCGCGCGAGCGCGAGCAGCTGCGGCGCGCCGCTGATGGGCAGCGTGGACGCCTCAAAGTGCCAGCCAGAAGGATGGCGGTACTCGCAGTGACCCCGTCGCATGCCGGAAAACTCTTCACACCGCGCACCCAGGTGTGAAAAAACTTGCGCTAAAGATTCGCTAAGACGGCTTGATTTGATTTACTACGCAGTGTGGTTCCCCGCGCGGAGCTCATTCTTCGCTGGGTGACCGCCACCATAGACCAGCTGGTACGCCGCGGCCGCGGCTGCTTCTTCGAGCATGCTCGATGGCATGTGGAACTTGTCGGCGCCATTGGTTTTATTGTTGGACGCCCCCCCGGCTGCTTTCGAGGCCCACTGCTCGAGATGGAAGATGTCCAGCAACTCTACGCGTTGAGATCGAGCGACCTGTTCGATGATCTCGTTCATGCGTTGAAGCTGCAGCTCCTTCTGCGCCTCGACGCTGGTGCCTGTATTCGTGCCTGGGCAGCAGGTGCGCAAGATCAGCCGGCTCGTGTTGCTTTGGCTCCGAATCAAGTCCACCGCCGCACGCAATCTGTCGCCGAAGTCAGCGTAGATCTGGTCGTCCAGCGTAGCAGTGCTAGCTCGTTGCACGCACGGCGAGGCCGCCACGCGCGCTGGCACCAGCGGCATGGCCAGCTGTTGCTCGGCCGCACTGAGTCCGTCGCGTCTGCCCAGCATGGCGACATACGTCCTGTTCCTCGTGCGGACTTGAGCCCATTGAGGGACCAATGAGGGACAAGTACGGCCGCTGTCCATTTGGGGGTTATGCGAGCGCGAGCGGTTGACCATGGGCGTATCCCACACGCAGGAGTGCAAGATAATCACATCCGGCGTGCGGGAAGCTGCCATCCGCTCGTCGAAGGGGTCCGCCTCAAGCACTGTACGCATCGTCAGCGGCAGGAGCTTGAGAGGCGTTTCCCAGCCGTTTGCCATGTCGGGATAAAAGTACCGTTGCCTCCAGTCGCGCGCGTGCAGCTCAAGTTTGGCCAGATCGAGACCTCGCAGGAAGCGAAGGGAGACCGTGAGCTTCTCCCCGACCAGCGTGTCCATATCCTTGTGGTGGTCATTGTCAAAGACTGGAGCGCCGGCGAGCGTCGGCACACCAAGTTGGCGAAGGGCGTATCGCTTGACTCCCAGGAGATGTTGGAGAGGATGGGCGAGAGCCTCATAGAGCTGGCGCTGAGTCGAGTCGCCAGCGAGCACGATCCACCAAGGACTCTCGGCGGCGTGAAGCATCAAAGTCTCCACCCAGCACCCAGGAGCGAAACCACACGCACTGGGGGGTGGGTCTGACCAACCCCCTTACACGTGTGTGTCCCGGCTCCCTCCAGTGTCTTTTACCCCCCTTACACGCACGTGGAGTGAACGCATAGGTTGCGTTGGAAGCAAGCAAGCAAGCAAGCAAGCTTGCTTGCTTGCTTGCTTGCTTGCTTGCTTGCTTGTTGCGTTGGTGTGCAGGAGTGTTTCTAATGAATTCTTCACTCGACAGGCGCTCGCAAAAGTAAGCGACGGAATGAACTGTGCGCTGTCCCTTCCCTCTCCGTCCCCCACTCCGCCGCCCAGACCACCATGAGCCTCTCGGGCAAGACGATCGTGTTCGACGGCACCCTCACAACGAAGCGCACTGATTTGACCAAGGCGGCCAAGACGGCAGGAGCCAAGGTTGGCTCCTCCGTCACGAAGAACACCAGCATCCTTGTCGCAGGGCCAGGCGTGGGAGCCAAGGAGGACGACGCGAAGGCCAAGGGCGTCGAGATCTGGAGCGAGGACCAGTTTGTGGCGGCGATCGGCGGCGGCGATTCCCCCGCCCTCAAGGGCGGCAAGCAGAAGGCTGCATCGTCGGCCGAGGACCAGGAGGATGTGCCCAAGGCGAAGAAGGCCAAGGAAGCCCCTGCGCCGCCCAAGGCAGAGCACAAGGCCGCGCCAGGATGCACAATGGCTGCCGACGGCTCTGTAGCGGCTCCCCAGTACGAGATCTGGCGCAACCCCCAGAAGTCGATCGATAGCTACGGCGAGCCTTTCTCTGCGTGGGCGACATATGTTCCTAACATGCCCGCTTGGTTCGTCGTGTGGAACGAGGGGTCGCCAGACGAGGGGCCCGGCCGCATGAACAGATGGGCAGCTGCCAAACCGCCGGGCTTCACCGAGCGCCACGTTGTCACCAAGGAGATGTTGAGCCTGGCGCACGGGGCGACGGTGATCGGAGAAGACGACGAAGAGATCGACTACCACATGGCCCTCCACGGCCGGAATGATAGCGTGTCGGTTGTTGATCTCGAGCCGATCGCTGGCTAGAAGCCGCTCTCGGGCTTCATGAAGTTCGCCGCGGAGCGCCGCCCCTCCCTCAAGACGGAGCAGCCCGAGCTCACCTTCGGCGAGGTACGCCTCGTCGCGCAACCCCACGCCCCCACCCGACTGCCCTCGGAGCCCCCCTCACGCGTTCCCTTTTATTGCGCGCACAGATTGGCAGGGCCCTTAGCGCCGAGGATCGCGCCATGTCGGATGCCCAGAAGGAGAAGTACTTCTAAGCGCGCACGAGGCCATGCATGCCCTCGACTCTTTCTTGCAACGGAAAGCCTTTTCGCTTCTGAGCTGCTTGGTTACCGCGTTACCGCTTTCCACACGACAATTTAGAGCACTCAATAGATACGACAGCACACACACACACCATCCTAAGCGAAAACCCCGCTCATCCGACTCACTCGATCACAAATCCACACCAGACATCACTACTTATCTATCAATACCAGCAGTGGAGCGGTGCTGCACACATGTGCATGCACGTGTTCGGCGTCCTTACTCAGCGTGCCTAAGCGACCCGCTCGTGCGGCCGCACGCGTGGCACATGGGGCTGGGCGAAGGCCGCGCTCGGCCGGTACCCCTTCCACAGCGGCGAGCCCCGGTTCGAGCACATGGGCGGATTGAGGCCCGAGGCACCCTCCTTGCCGAAGTTGTTGTCGAGCCACCGCCCCTCATAGCACTTTTCGCGGTCGAACCGTGCGCCGTTGCCAAAGCGCGGTGTGCCCTTGGCCTTGCCCGTGGGCGAGCCAGTCTTAAAGCAGCGGATGTCGTACATGCCGGGGCCATATTGACCCGCCTTCATATGCTCCTTGCCCTCGTACGCCTTCTCGCGGGCAGAGTGGGGCGCCGTGAGATTGAAACTCGGCGTGCACCTGGTTCGGCCGCGTGGCGAACCCGTCTTGCTCACGCGTACGTCGTAGTGCAGGTGGCCGTACTGTCCGAGGTACGTCGTCATCCGCTCCTCTTTCGCGCCATATGCCTCGCGACCGGTGTACAGCTTTGGCTGCTCAGTGCGCCCAGAATTCATCCGGCCCCATACCGACGTTGGCCGGCGCCACGCGGGTGAGCCGTTGCGCGAGGGCAGTGCAGAGGCCGTGAGCGAGCCATTGCGTGAGCCATCGAGCGAGGTCGGAAGCGAGTTGGCAGGCCGCGCGCTCGCGAGTCGGAAGTTCCGACGCGGAAACGATGCGGGCACGCTCACGCTCTCGCGTGGCGGCGGCGGCGCCGGCATGAACGTGTCCTCCTTGTCACCGATCACTGTGTCGGTCTCGGACATCGATGGCGTGGAGCTCTCCTTTTCGCTCGCATCGTCGAGCTCCCACGGAGATGGCGGGCGCCCAGGGGTGATCGGTGCGAAGCACTCGTAATCAATCATGAGCTCCGCGTTCAGGGCGATTTCGAGCTGCGCGGGTGTGGGCATGAGACTCGTCGTCGGCGGTCAGCGCGTGAGCCTTCGTGCGGGTTTTGGCAAGTTGCGCGAAAAGACTGACGGAGGGACCGTTTTCGGTTGGATGCCTAAATGGGAATTTCGGTCACAGTCGAGACGGGAAGCTCCTTAGAAACGGACACTCAAACGGAAGTGCGCGCTGCCTTGATGGCCTGCTGCACCTCGCTGAAGCTGACGTCCTCGTCCAGCCTCACGGTCAGATCCTCATCGTCGCCGAGACGCACGAGGCTGATCCACTGGGGCACGATCTCCGTGAGCAGCTGCAGCTGCGCCTCGAGCTCGGCGGTGCTCGAGATCCACTTGGCGTTCTGCAGCAGGCGACGCACCAGATCCGGCTGCGGCATCAGCCGGCGGCGTGCCTCGAACATGCACTCGCGCGTCGCCATGGCCATTTCGGGTAGCCGCTTGAGGAGAGCGGCACGCTGCAGCTTGGGCTGCGTCTCGACGAGCACGCGCGCCTCCGCCTGTCGCTGCATCACTCTGCGCAGCAGTTCCGCCGGCAGCCCTTCACACCCGACGGGCACCGCCAGCGGCATCGGCGCGTCAGGCGCTGTCGGGCCCGCGCCCGCGCCGCCCGCCGGCGCGCCCGCCGCCGCCCCCGCTACCGCGCCCGCAGGGAGCACGCCTCGCTCGGGGCCGGCCGTCTCGGCACGCGCCCAGCCCTCCGCCTCCGCCTTGGCCTTGGCCTCCGCCTTCGTCTTCGGAGTCTCGAGTGGAGGCAGCGCAGCCAATGGCAGCGGCGCGTCGCCATGCTGGGCGGAGTGCGCCTCGAGGACGGCGACGAGCTCCGCCCGCTGCGCCTGGCGCCACTGGGCGACCTGCACACGCGACGGCATCGGCGCCGCTGCCTTTGGCGGGGCCAGCGGCGGCGCCATGGGGAGGAGCGTGGGGGCATCATCTCCCGCCATGGCCTCAGGATCGCCCTTGGCGTGGCCGTCGGCTGAAGGAACGGGCGGTGGCGCGGTGGGTGCGGCGGTCTGCTCGATGAGCCAGTCGACCTTTTGGCGGGGCGTCGCGCTCAAGCGCAGCCGCTCTTCGGTCAGCGCGACGTCGCGAGCGCTCACGCGGAAGGCGGTCGGGCACGCATGAACGAGGCCTGCGAGCAGCTCCGGCGGGAATTCGAACCCCGTCAGGTCCTCGACAGGCTTGCGGAGCATCCCGTAGAGCGGCGGCACGTCGCGCTTGCGTAGCAGCGGAAGCGCCGATTCGATTGCGATGAAGGTGTCGAGCACGCGCTGACACCTTTCTGGCAGTGGCTTGGATGGCGTCGCACGTGATGGCGCTGCGGGTGGCGCCGCGGATGAACCGGCGGCGGAGATGCCAGAGGTGGCCCCGGTGATCTGCCTAACCGCTGACATCGGCGCTGGCGCCACGCTCGTCGGAGGTGCGACCGCTCCAATGCTGGAGAGCATGAGCCGACCACGCGCGGAGCCTCCGTGCATGCGCGGACCTGCGGTCTTGCCACTCGGATTCGGATGTGGGGCGATTGCAGGCCGATTGACGAGCGCGGGGCGCCGACCGACGAGCGCGGGGCACTTTGCAGCCGGCGCCGGCGCGTCGTCGTCGTCGGCGGCAGCGGCCTTGCGCTTCCTGTCGACAGCGGCTGCGGCGATGGGCAGCATTGAAATGGCGCGAGGCTTCGCACTTCACGTTCATACTTAGGTCATGAAAAAATCCGAAACCCGTAGGACATTTGCACATGTTCGAAACTTATTTCGCGGCTCTGCGAAATCGCACATTTGCGGTCCTGTAATGGGCATCTCACTCATGGTGACGGCGCTGGCCATGACACCCCCGGCGACGGTCGACCCGAGGCTCCTCACGCAGTGGATCAAGAAGGCGAGCAGCATCGATGAGCTCATGTCCGTTCACCAGGAGCACGGCCGGCATTTCAACCACATCCACTTGAGTGCTGCGTGGATGGCAGTGAGCAGACTCACGTCCTCGCGCGTCTCGGCGAGTGCATCACGCAGCGGCTACACGCGCTACCGGTCCATGTCGCCGCGGGTGCAAGAGCAGCTCAAGCCGCTCATGGGCCGCTCCGCCAGGCTGGCGCTCGCCGGTGGCCTGCGCGGTCGCGAGTTGGCCAACGTCATCTACGGCGTGGCGCGCTCGCGCTTCCCGGACTCGCCGACGCGTTCCGGGCTGCTCGAGGCGCTCGCAGCCGTGGCGGCCTCGACGCGTCTCGCCAGCATGAACTCTCAGGAGCTCAGCAACACGGCATGGGCGTTTGCGACAGCGGGGCATCGGGCGCCAGACCTATTTGATGCCCTTGCAGAGGTGGCGGAGGCCCAGATCGACGCCTTCAACCCGCAGGAGCTGAGCAATCTCTGCTGGGCGTTTGCCACCGTCGAGCACGATGCGCCCGCCCTGTACGATGCTGTCGCCGCCGCCTCCGACCCTCTCCAGATGAATGCGCAGAACATGGCGAACACTTGCTGGGCCTTTGCGACGGCCAAGCACCCGGCGCCGGTGCTCTTCGATGCTCTAGCGGAGACTGCCTCTGCGCGCGTGCTCGAGCTCGCGCCGCAGCACCTGGCCAACATGGCGTGGGCGTACACGACCTCGCAGCACGAGGCGCCGCGATTGTACGACTCATCAGCGACGCGCGCGGCTCGATGGCCGCTGATTGCCATTGCTAATGACCGCTGACGGCCTCTCATGACCTATGATTGCGTCCCACATCAGGTACGATGCGATCGCGACCGCCGTCAGTGCGCGCGTGGACGAGCTCCAGTCCACAGGCGCCGTCGTGGGCGAGTTCAAGGCGCGGGAGCTGTCCGCGCTCGCGTTCGCATTCGCCAAGGCCGGCCACTACACGCCGCGCTTATTCGAGGCCTTGGAGGCCATCTGTGCGCTCCCAGGCTGCACGCTGAGCGACTTCAAGCCGCAGGCCATTGCGCAGGTCGCGTGGTCCTTTGCGACGGCAGGGCGTCGATCTCCACAGCTCTTCGACGCCATGGCGAAGGCCGCGGTGCCACTAGCTTCCGACTTCCAACCGTGGGCCCTCGCCCACACCGCCTGGGGCTACGCCGCCGCCCAGAGCCGTGCACCACGCCTGCTCGGCGCGCTCGCTGACGTGGCCGCGCCTCTCGTGCGCCGTGAGCCACGCGCCTGTACCCCCGAAGAGCTGTCATGCCTAATATGGGCATTTGCAACGGCCGAGGCGACGCCTCGAGCATCACAGGAGCTCTTCGGTGCCCTGATGGACGCGATGACGCCCGTGGTGCACGAGCTGGGGTGCGCGAGCCTCTCACAGCTCTGCCAGGGGCTGGCAAGGGCCCAGTGCGTGCCCAGTACGGCGCTGCGCGACGCCCTCGATCGACGAGCTCTCGATCTCGCGGACGAGCTCAGCCCAAGCCAAAGCGCCGACGTGGCGCTTGCGGTGGCTCTGCGGCACCCAGGTGGCGATCGCGATCGCGATCGCGGCGGCGGCGGCGGCGGCAGCGGCGGCGGCAGCGGCGGCGGCAGCGGCGGCAGCGACGGCAGCGACGGCGGCGGCCCCCCTGCATCGCTCCTCGACGCGAAATCCACGGCACAGGCTGTTGCCCTCGCGAGTGCAGTCGCGAACGATGCATGCTCGACGACGACTCCCGCTTTGAGTTGGACGCCGATCAGCTGGGCGCAGTTTCGGGCGTCGAAGAAGAGTGAGAAACTCACCATGGCGGAATTGGGAAGCCTCTGGCGGACGTACAAGCAAGAGAATGGCATCGCTTAGAATGACTAGTGGCATCGCTTAGGATGACTAGTGGTTAACGATACATAGGAGCCTTGTGGATCCGATCTAACTTGTTGTATTATGTATTTAACTTGTATTGTCCATGTTGCCAAGGGCAATGGCAGGCAAGGCGGCGCTCTGCCAGCGCTCTGCGCGGACGTCAGAGATCTGACTCACATGACCGGACCCGGCTGATCTCGTCTCTGACCGTGGACCGGGGAAGCCGGAACCGGCGACCACACCCCCCCGCCGCGCCAACCAAACCCACGCAGGAGGGGAGCAGGCAGGAGCAGGACCGAGCATGCTGTCGACCGGACTGGTGCGTGTCGCCTGCATGGTCGCCTGTCAGGTCTCCGAGGCTTTAAACTACAAAAACAGCCGACGAGACCGCCGAGTGGTGACTCATTTGTCACCTCTGGCAACCTCACTGCAGAGGGCTGGACCCCGTCCTTTTGCGGCTTCTATCCGGATACTGCCCACCTAGTGAACAGTCCACCGAGTCAGCTCCGCATCCGCGAGCGCTTCTACAGCAAGCTGTCCTTCGACGCGCTCTTTGTGTTGCTGGTGCTCGCCGCCGCCGCCATGAGCGCCGCGGGCTGGATGCTCTTGAGTCTTGTTGAACCACTCCATAGTGCACATCCTCGTGAGCTGACCACTTTCTTTCCTGAGCGCAGCCGCGAGCTTGCCTCTAGCATGTGCTAACACACGAGACCCTGTGTGAAACACATGTTGGCTCGTGTCCACTCCGGAGACGAGGTGCCTGCCGAGACAGATGTCGTAACCCCACCCTTTGCCATTGGGCATCAACTCCAGCAGCTTCGAGAATGTCAGCCACGCCAGCGGAGAAAGCAGGGTCGCAAAGAATTCCACGAACTGGCCACGAGGCAACGAAGACAACTTCGCTTCGTAAGCATCAGCTTCTGTGTTGTTTCGCATGCGATGGTCTGTTTCGCGACTTCGCCCATCCTTTGTGAATCTCATCCATTTATAGTGTGCGTCAAACACTGTCGGCGAAGCCACATCAAGTCGGTGCTGCGATGCAAAAGTCTGCAGACGCGGCAAGTCGAGATCAAGAAGGTCGACGTCGTCCAACATGAGCAGCTTTTTACCGCAGCCGTATGTGGAGATCTGTCCTAGGCTCTTGTGGAGGATCTGGCCCCAGAAGGTGTTGTCGTGACGGATGACGTCGCACCTCTTCGGAAAATCGGTGCGCTCCGAGTACGTGAGCATGACGCACTTCCACTCGGGCCCAAACTTCCTCAGGTTCCGATCGTGCAATGTGATATTCGTGCGGTTGCTCACGCTCGCTACGATCAGCAGAGAACAGAGAGTATGCACGTAGACGTGAATCGGCTGTGAGGGCATCTCCGTCGTTTGCATTGAGCCCCTGTGCACGTGCAAGGACAATTTTTCTGTACTTATTATCATAACTACCATACTTAGTCCAAAACCGACACAATACTTTTGCATGCGACCATCGCAAGCGCACAGCGCGAGCTACGCACTATACGGACCGTACAATTGTACGGTCGATTACTACCGGGCACACATCATGGCCTGTCGCGTGCCCCCCATCCTCGTCCGTACCGCGCCTTCCCCCATCAATCAACGTGTTTGTTGAGGTCGCCTTCCACGTCACCCCTTTAACGTTCACCTACCCCTTCTTTATCCCTCGCTCGCGCTTGGAGGATCGTTTTCCACGCCACTTGATTGTCTCTATTTTTTGGTCTCGACTCTCGTTTGTCACACCGGTCCGTATACCTAAGAACCTAACGCGTCGGGTGACCATCGGGTGGCTAGAAGAACCCCCCTGGCGAGGGCGGTTCGTAGGCGGTTCGTTGCCCCCCCCTAGAGCGGCCGCGCCACGCGTAACTATATAACTCGGTACGGCCCGGGCCCCGGGGTTCGTCGAGAGACTGCACACCTACCCCCCAACGATCCCCCAACTCCCATCTCCCAAGGAACACTTCGAACCCCACCTATCCACGTGCCTGGGGGGGGTATGGGAGGTTATTCGGGGAGTCTTTTCCATTGCGTGTCGTGGAGTGTGAACAGTAAACGCTAAAGTCGAGCAGACCGTGTTCTACCAAGGACGCTCACGGAGACCGTCAGAAAGCTGCGCACCGGGGGAGGCGAGCGTCGGGCGCGGTGGTGGTTGCGAGGGCCGCCACGCGCTCGGCGCAATGTTTGGCATGGCGCTCGGCACGGCGCTCGGCACGGCGCGCTCGGCACAGTGCTCGGCACAGTGCTCGGCACGCGCGCTCGGCCCCTCGCTCGAGGATTGGTCTTGAATCTCCCCCGCCCGGGATTGAATCTCCCCCGCCCGGGATTGAATCTCCCCCGACCGGGATTGAATCTCCCCCGACCGGGATTGAGTCTCCCCCGCCCGGGTTGCATCGCCCTTCGTCTTCGCCCGCCGCCCAGCCTTGCCCGGCAGCAGCTGCTGCGCCGCGCTCGAGACGGCGCCCGCAGACGGCCGCTGCCGGAGCCACACGTTGAGGCCGAGCTTCTCCCCGGCGTCGATGGGCCGGCCGGCGTGCAGTGTGCGCCCGTCGAGGCAGCCGTGCCGGTCCACATTCATCCAAAGCAGCGCCTCGCCTAGCCCGAGCTCAAACCGGAGCCCGAGGCGCGGAAAGTCGGTCTGGCCGCCCCTCTCGCATGCCTGTAAGCATGCGAAGATCGAGACGAGTCGGTTGCCGCGCTCCCTCGTGCGCGCGACGCAGCTCGCATCTTGAGTGGGCGAGAACCAGTCGCAGTGCTCGCGGTACTGCTGCCCCGGCAGGTAGCGTACCTGATGAGGGAGGCAATCAGGCACAGGGAGGCCATCAGATGCAATCGGGCTCGCTTGTACTGCCGCCCCGGCAGGTAGCGTACCACTACTTGCAAGTCATCTTAGGGTTAGGGTTAGGCTCAGGGTTAGGGTCAGGGTCAGGGTTAGGGTTAGGGTTAGGGTTAGCCGGCAGGCAGCATACCACTTGCAAGTCCTCGGCGTGGTGCGGGGAGAGGCCGGTCAGAAAGGCAGCACGCTCGATGACCAACGCGACGATCAGATCCGGTGCGTCCGCCCCCTCGGTGCACGCGCCTCCGCCAATGGAGGCGGAGGTCGAGGTGCGCCACTCGCTGGCCGGCGGCTGCACAACCGCCCCTGCCTGCTCTGCTTCGCCCCCGGCGGCCTTCTCAACCGTCCCCTTCTCCTCGCCTTCGCCACCGGTCGCCGTATCGGTGCGCGTCGTGTCAGTGCGCGCCACCCGAGACGGGCTCAGATGCGGTCTCGCCAACGCAGCCAGATGCGCAGCCTCCTTCGGGCTCACAAAGTTGGCAATGCTCGCCAATTGGGGATCACGCGTAACCACTCGGATGCGCATCACGTGCCCCCGGTGCACCACGACGCTCTCCATCTCCGCCTCCGCCTCCGCCTCCGCCGCCGCCTCCGCCGCCGCTGCAGCCGCCTCCGCCGCCGCCGCCAACGTTGCGCCGCCCGCCACCGTCGGACGAGGCGCTGGAGGCCAGCCCACCCCAATGGCTGCGCCGAGGCCGACCGTACCCTCGATTTCCCACACGGCCGCACACGCCCCCGCCCCCAACGTGCCGCTCAGGTCGGAGACGCTTCCACAAGAGCTCAGCTCGAAGGCGTAGAGCGCGGCTAGGGAGAGACCGCGTGGCTGCGCACCGCAGGCCTCCAGGGCGGCGCGGAGCGAACGAGCGGCCCCCGTGTGCAACAAGTACGCCGCGCCGACGGCGCCCGAGGCGCCCCCGTGCAGCGGACCTCGGGAGCAGTGCACGAGCACGGCACCGGTAGCGCAGGTGCCGGTAGCGCGTGGCTTGCCGGCGTACCGCGCCGTCGCGGGCGCTCCGGCGGTGAGCGCAGCGGAGGTTGGGCTTTGGGCGCTCTCGAGCGCCGTCGTGGGCGCATCGGCGGTCTGGGCGTCGAGCGCCGTGCTGATCGCCGCGACGGCGCGACGGAGCATGGTCACCATCTCCTCGTGGGACGACGCGCCACCAACGGGCACGTGGGTGTAGCGCACCATCGTGCCCGAGGGCGCAGGCGAGGGTGGCAGCGGCATCGGCAGCGGCGTCAGGTTGATGACATGAGCGACGCGAGCGAGCTCGAGCGTCGTCGCGTCCTGCGCCACGCTCTTCCCCCCCAGCAGCAAGCGCCCGTTGCACAGCACCTGGACGCCCAAGAATGCGAGCGCATCGCCAACGTCCTGCACGGCATCCATCGCGCCCTCGGAGCCAGGCACGCCATCAACGGCTGCAGGTCTCGAAGCAAGGCACGCCCTCAATGGCGTGGCGTCCCTCACCGGGGGGACGCTCGGCGGGGGCTGTAGCTCAGTGCCGGCAGCGACCCACGCGCCGAGCTTTCGCACCGCCCAATTAACCGTCGGCCGCCCGTCGCCCACGTGGCCTTCGTCATGCAAGAGCAGCTCGAGGGTGGGCGATGAGAACCGCCGCAGACACTCACCGGGGGCCAGAGCGCATGCATCCGGATCGGCTTCCTTGATGGGGCGACCACTCTTGAGGGACGTGGCCCCCTCCCGAAAATGATGCAGCGCAAGCACGCACCCGGGCGGCATGACCTCGAGAACGGCCTCGAGCAGCTTGCGCGACATGAAGCGCGAGATGACGATGAGATCGAGAGGTGGCGCGAGGAGCGCTTCCAAAGACGAGCGCTCGCACCGTCGCAGATCGATCAGTTTGGGCTCGACGGCTCCCATATTTGGCGACCTCTCGCGCGCCGCAAAGGTGGCCAGATGGTCGAGAAAGGCAGGCTGGTTGTCGACTCCGACGACACTCCAGCCACGCAGGGCCAGCCACACGCAGTCGCGCCCACGGCCACAGCCCAAATCAATCGCACGCCACCGGCCAGTCGGAAACGCGAGCGCGCGAAGCAGGCGCTGCGACGCCCCAAAGGCATTACCCACCCTCATTGCATGCTGATCGCCCTGCGCCTCGAGCATTGGTACGAGAAGTGGCAGGTGGGGCGAAGGCTCCCACAGGCGACGCGACGCCTCTCGTGAGAGCAGTCCCATCCGGCGTGCGACGTCCCACAGCTCGGGAGAGGCGACGAGCTCGCCGAGGATGGTCCATTTGGTTGTGCCCTGCTCATGAGTGGCATTAGGGGCATTGGGGGCATTAGGGGCACTCGGACGGGTCATTAGTGGCACTCGGACGGGTGACGGTGGTACTAAGTCTGGTCATGAGTGGCCATCAGTGGTCATTAGTGGCCATCAGTGGCTCTCAGTGGCTCTCAGTGGCTCTCAGTGGCGTGGCATTCAGTGGCAATCAGTGGCAAGCAGCACACCTGCTCATTCAGAAAGTGGCGCGCGTGCGCGAGCTCCGCCACGCTCGCGCCGAGCAAATGCAGCCCAGCTGAGCTCGAGGGTGGGAGCTCAGCCGTCCTGTGGGGAAGCGTGCTGAGCGAGAACGAGGCGGCTCCTTGAAGGTGCATTTCGTCAAAAGCGACCTCGCTGCGCAGATCGAGAAGTGCTGCTGTTGGGCGCGTTGCCAGGTCGAGGCGCGAGGCCAAGAAGGCGAGCGCTTCAGAGCTCATGGTAGTGGTGGCGGCGGCGGCGGCGGCGGCGGCGGTGGCGGTGGCGGTGGCGGTGGGGGCCGTGGTGGCGGCAGCGAGTGTAGTGGCTGTGGTAGTGGCGGCGACGGCAGCGGCGGCGGTGGTATGTGCTCGAGAGACGGCATCCTCTGCAGCACCACCGGCAAGAAGGCAAAGGGCGCCCTCGACAGCGCGAAGCGCCTCAACACATGCCGCTCTGGAAGCGCTCAGCGAGTCGCTCATCACGGCGCTCGGCGAGTCGCTCACGTATGACGGCGCAGGCTGCTGCTGCTGCTGGCGCTGCCGGCACCGCTGCTGCTGCTGCTGCTGCTGCGTATGACACGCGTGCAGCTGTGCCTGCAGAGCGGCATGGGCACCGCGCAGTGCATGTAGCATCGGCGTGCTATGAGCGAGGCTGCCAGTGTGGCTATGAGCGAGGCTGCCAGTGTGGCTATGAGCGAGGCTGCCAGTGTGGCTATGAGCGAGGCTGGTGCGGCTACCAGCGAGGCTACCGGGGGTGGTGGCCTCTAGGCGCCCCGCTCGTGCCGCGACCTTGCCGCAGCGCTCGCCACAGCGCTCGCACTCGCAGTGGAAGCAGAACTTGGCACGCAACGCAGCGCGTCGCTCGTTGGTCGGCCGCGCGAGTACCGTATCCGAGAGGTATGAGATCAGCAGCGGCTCACCCGCGGCCACTGTGCGTGTCGTCCTAACCACGACGGTACTACCCTCAAAGGTGCGGCTGATGTTTGGCCGACAGCTGTGATTGGCGCGTGAGAGGACCTCGTACAGGTAACTATCGCCAACGGCCGTATCAGTGAACGCGTTACTCCGCACGACGTTGCCGGGCGACTTGGCTGGTGGCACCGAGAATGAGTCTGCTAGCGACATCCACTTGCGCTGCAGCGGCTCAGGCAGTTGGGCGAAGACATGGCTCGCAAAGCGCTCAATAACCTCAGCAGATGCGTGAGTCGGAGCTGGCCAGTACTGCGCGTCGCTGAAGGCAGATGCCTCGTCCGCAGCTGATGCCACTAACCTCTCCAGCGGAGGATCCTGCCCGATGACGTGTCGGAGCTCACTGGCTCGGAGCACAGCGATTGGACGCTCTCTCAGTACGACGGTGCCGAGTGGCAGGTCCCGAGTTGCACGCAGGCCGAAGCCGAGGCCTTCTCCGACGTGCTCAACGACGAGGCTTGACGCCGACGACGAAGCGACCGCGACGCTCATCATGGTGTGAACGTTAACACCACAGACGAGACGCAACTGGTGCTACGGCACAGTTACGTGTGATTGGATCGAAATCGAGGACTCGCTCGGTCTCACACGCAAAGCGGCTCGAACGTCGAAGCAATGCCGCAACGGGGGTTTGTAGCGATGTCCGATCATGATTCGGTGGACCACGTTACTCGCGGATAAATATTCGATCGTACGCGTGCTGTTCTTACACGAGATACAAAAGTTGAAATTACACAAAACATCCCAGTCGACAGAACGCACTGGCAGCACCTGCACATGTCCCGACGGAATAGAGCGTGGTCGAGTTGTGCACAGACCTGGGTATTACACGATGTTGACTGTCGAAACTCGAAAGCGCTCGTTTCCCGCCGGAACTATCCGCGCCCCCCTCGCCTCCTGTGTGCAGGCTCGCCGGGAGGCAGCTGGCGATGGAGGCGATCAGCCGCGCAGCGGGGCGGCTAGACGGCAAAGGGGGAGGCTATGGGGGATGGAGTGCGAGTGCCAACCCCCTTTCCGGCCCCTCCACTTTCCCCATGCCGCCTTCTGCACCACCATCAGTCGCTACACCCATAGATCGTGGCGAAGTCGGTCGGAGGCGACGCGGTGCCTCACGGCTCAGTCCGGCCTGCGTGGTGTTGCTGCAACACCTCCTCCGCGGCCGTGTGCGCCTGTTGCGCGGCGGCGGCGGCAGCGGCGGCGGCAGCGGCGGCGGTGGCGGCATACGCAGCTGCGTGGCTGACGCTCACCGCCGTAACCTCGCTCGGCCCGATCGGCCCATCAGGTAGACCGGCGCATGAGGCAGAGCGCGAGAGCAGCTCGAGGCCAAGGAGGGCGTCCGTCGCCCCCACCGACGGCTTGCGCACTGCCATAGCAGGCGGCGCGAGCGTCGCAGTGGCGATGGGGGCCGTCGCCATGGCCATGGGGCCGCATGCATCCGAATACGCAGCGTCTTCGACGGCGACCGCGGCGGTGGATGTGTCGCTGCCGGACGCGTACGAGGGTGCAGCCATGCCAAAGCCGGATGGTCGGAGCTCCGGGAAGGGCTGTCCGATCAGGCGCGCATGCTCTCGTCGCAGGTCGATGTTTTCCTGGTGGAGTGCCGTAACTTGCTCCTCCAAAGTCTTCACCTGCGACTCGAGCTCCTCGACGTACTGCTTCTTCCGGTTCCGCGATTGCGCGGCCGACTCGCGATTGCGCCGCATGCGCTTAAGCCGCTTCTCATCGATTGTGTCATTGGGATTGTCGTTGGGGTCATAGTCACCAAGTTCGGTTTGTGCGACTGTCACGCCCATCGTTGGCCCAAAGGCGCTGCTGCTGGCGCCGTCAGCCAGCGAATGAGCGGCTTCGAGGCTACTGCTCTCCGCACCGGCAGTGGCGGCCAGTACGTCCATCAGCCAGCTGCCGTCGCCGCGGCGACGGCACACCTACTGCAGGTCTAAGAGTGTGATGAGGACGTCCGGCTTCTCGCTGACGTGTCCTCACCGGGCTTTTGGCAACTTCTTCATCCCACATTTTAATCACGGGAAAAAGGGGCTGGAACGAGGGTGGGGACGCCCACAAATCGCCTTCCATATTTTGTTGCGGTCTTTATCTTTTTCATGCCGTACCCCGCCGCCCCTACCGCACTCGCATTTTGCGCACTCGACTACATGTACCAATGGCAGTGACTACAGTAGAGGGCCAGGCCTACCCCCTTTGTCCTCTTGGAGCTTGGAATCCAGTTGGGTGTCTCTCTTTCGACTCTTTTACATGATTTTTTTGCCATTACCGGTAAATATGCGGCGTGGGGACTGGGGTGTGGTGGTAGTCGATTTTCAAGCCGACGTGTAGCGGACGTGGTAAACGGAGGGGCAACGCAGCATGCAACGCAGGCAGTGGTTTGTCAGTGGGGATTCACAGCGCTATCATCTACCTTCGACTCATCGTCCAGGCTCCAGCCCTTGTGCACGAGTCCGCACGGTGGTTCCAAAGCGCCCGCCCTCGGTGACAGACGATACGCTAATACGAGTATATAAATAAAGACGATTCCGCCCCCGGCCCCGCTCCCCTACACCCACTGACATAGCCGGAATCCCAAGGATGACGTGACGTGAGTATTTATAGACAATTCTGAGACATTGCCATTTGCCAAAACATGGTTGTTTAGGGGTCCGCCTATTCCCACGCAATCGGCGAGCCCCACTGCGCTAACCACTACGAAGCGGCGCGGCATGGGCATGCGCGCGCCGGCCGCCGCCTCGCGCCTGCGCCCTGCTCTCAGCCAACACACCGGTCAGGATACAGGAAGGTCCCACACCCACTCGCGCGCAATGGCACTCCAGACGCCGTCCGCAAAATTTTAGCGGCGTTTCGCGCCCTTGGCCTTGGGGTTGTAGTTCTTGTCGAAGTCCTCCTGCTTGATGTCCTTGTTGACCACGGACGCCCATCGCAGCCCGAGGCGCATCAAGTTCTTATAGAAGAAGGGAAGCGAAAACACGATCGAACCCCCACCAACAAGTCCGACCAGCACGGGCGCCAGCGCGTTCGCCTTCTCGCTATCACCGCGTTCGACAGCACGGGCGTACTCTTCGGCCTTCCTCCGCTTCTCCTCCTCGTTGGCCTTGTTGGCGCGCGCCGCAATGGCGGCCAGGGCGTCATCCTGCGAGATGTGAGTCGAAGGCATGATGATTAACAGCCTCGATGCGGGAGTGCAAGTGGCCATGAGACACCGCCAACCGCCACGAGTTCGATGCTGCGGAGCCGCACCGAGCCCGCAAGATAGTCCTTGTCCGATTTCATCCCGAGGGATGTGCCGCCCTGGTAAATCTCCGCACGGGCCATCAGCGGCAGGGCAGCGGCCGCAGCCGCGGCCGAGAGAACCGCCGATCGGCGGTTCATCGGCTGCGCGGACATCACGGGGGCGTTCGCGCGAATGCCGACGATCTGAACGGGAGCCGCGTTGGGCGCGAATGAGATTGCAGCAGCAACAACGACGCTCAGCATTTTCGATTTGTGTTCCGAGAAAAAGGCTCTCGGAGATGTCATCTCTAAGTTTCGTCGATTCTCTGTTCACAGTTACAACTGTACTTCAAGCGCACAATTCGACACACCGGGTCCGCTCTTCGACCACCCAAAGGTGACGCTCGCCACATCGTCCGCGCCACTGCCCTCGGCGACACGAGCCGCCAGGTTGGTCGTGAATGCCGGCACGATCAGCTCTGTGAGCGCGCGAACGAGCGCCGCCCCGCCTCGCATGGGCCGCACGGCGATGACCCAGCGCAACGCGCTCGCCTTGTGTTCCGCGTCGACCGACCGAAAGTTCACGTCGCCTCGGTGCGAGTGCGCCGGGTAGCATGTCAGCCAGGACGGATTCATAACAGAGTAGCTCAGGCTCGTTGTAGTCGCAGCGCCCCCACCGTCGTCGACCTCGAGCAGGCGCTCCCTTAGCCCGGGTGGCAAGATGAGCCGCTCGTACCCGGAGCCGCTGTCGGCCCCCTCGTTGAGGACTATCGGTGGCAGCATAGGCAGCGGCAAGCCGAGGTCGCCGTCGCGGAAACACTCGAGCCAACATGCCAAGCACGCCGACGGTGATGCGGCCAGCTGCGCCTCGAGAACGAAGAAGGAAGGAGTCGCCGTGTAGGCCTCCAGATTTGCACACACTTCGCCGACGGTTGTCTCCGTCACGGCCGCCCAGAGCGCGCTCCGACTCGTGGTCTCAAACTCGACGTGCCACGTTAGATCGGTGCTGCCCAAAGCATCGACGGCCGGCTCGAACAGGAGCTTCGCACGGTGAGAGCGCGCAGGCACGTCGACGGCCAGCGCGCCCGCGTCTTTGAGCACGTAACCGTCCTCGACGAGACACTCGCGCAGCATCAGCGGCAACAGCGTCCTTTCCTGCCGATCTGCACTGACCAGTGAAGCAACGAGTGGCAGGCCACCACCAGCTGCCCAGGCGTAGTCAAGCCAGGCCTGACGCGCCTGGACAGGCGGCACCGCCAGCCGCCTTGTGACGGCTACAGCTACACGCGAGCTTGCTGCGCGCGATGTACAGAGCAGCACGATAATGAGCAGAAGACACATCGAAGGATTTGTCTTCGCAGTGACCGGCCTCGTGTTGTGAATAGTCAAGTCAAGTCAAGTCAAGTCAAGTCGGCGCTCATCGGCTCGAGATCGGCCCGTTACTTCTCATCTACTTGTTCTCCGAGGGCACGTATGTCAGCACTTATGACGTGTCACCTCATTATGGACCCCCCTCCGCCATCTCCATCGAC
>PJAB01000589.1:0-23396 GCA_002887195.1 Chrysochromulina parva | reverse complement strand
CAAGGAGGACACGGCCATGGTCCTCGAGGAGGAATTTGGGGGCGACGACGGCGACTTCGAGAAAGCCTTGGAGAGTGCCAAATTGGACATTGGATCTCGATCTGCATGAGGCCCTTGGGTATTGGCACGCTCGCCGAGGTATTCGCGGCCGCGAGCAGTCGTGGCACGCTGGCGCGATTGACGAACCCGTGGCAGTTGCGATCGAGCGCGTCGAAGACGTTGCGCACCCAATGGACTTGTGCGCTCGTGAGCGGCGGCCGGTGAGCGCGGTGCTCGAGCACAAGCAGGCGCAGCCCCACATACCAGTAAAAGAGGGTCTCGGCGTCCTTGGACGCGAGGAAGAGCGTCTGAAGCCTGAGCGCGCCGCCGCCTTTGGCGGTATGCCGCTGCCCTCGTAGGCTCGAATGGCATACGATCTGAAGCACGACGGGGCGCTGGCTCATCTGGGCCGACGCGATCCTGACCATCCGCTTGAGAGCGTGCTGCTGCCTTAGGCCGTCGGATCGCGCTCCCAGCACGCCCTCCTCGAGCCGCGGCGGAGGCAATCCGAGGGCCTGCATCGTCTGCACTGTCTGCTCGAAGCCCATCTCCAGACCCTCTGGCGACTCTCCATTCGGCGTCTGGTCGCGTGCCACGTGTTCCCTCGCCCACCACTTGCGCCCGAGCGCGGCCGTCGCGGCGGCCGCCACCTTGGCGGGCGAGACGGCGCTGACTAAGTCGTGCATGGAGCCGCGCTGCCCCGTCGCCGTCTTGGGCCCCGTCTCGCCGTCTCCCTGTCCATCACGCAGCTTGATGCGCACATCAACCACTTGGTCGACGCCAATGTAATCCGTCCACGACCATCGGAGCGTCTCGAGCTCCGGTGAGTACTGCACAAAGGCGCGTGCCGCTGCGCTCATTCCGCTGCTCGTCGCCGCGTCGGCAGTCGCCTCGGCGCTCGTCTCGGCGCTCGTGTCCGCGCCGTCGTCCATCGTCTCGTCGGATTCAAACACCGCGACGTCGAGCACCTTGCCACGCACGACGCACTCTATGGCCTTGCGCGCCTCCTCCGGCAGCGTGCGCCAGCGGGAGGGTAGGCCGTCGGCGTCGGCGGACTGCTCCGGCGCCACCAAGCCACTTTGGATCGACGCGACACGATGGAGAAGGTTCTTCTCGTCGCCAAAGAGACTCACGCCGTGCCCGTACACGAAGAGGGCGACGACGAAGGACGAGAGGGTGACGGCGAGGCGTACGCAAGCCGAGACGATCGCCAAGGCCAGCTGCGAGGCCGCCATCATCTCATCAATCTCCACCGTCGAGCTCGTATTCGAGCTCATCATCTCATCGATCTCCACCGTCGAGCTCGCATTCGAGCTCGTGACCACCGGCGAGGGCGAGGGCGCCCGTGACGGCGCCCCTGCGATGGGATCTGTGGAGTTGCCGGCGAAGACCAACACAGAGAGGTAGAGGAACCAGCCGCGCGGCAGGCAGCCGAGGATGGCGCACACAAGTGTGCACACCTTCTTCTCGTGCACAGAGAGCCATTTGAGATACAGGTCCAAGGCCGCACCGAGCACCCACGCCGCACACGAGACGTACAACTGCCACGCGCCAGACCGTTCCTCGTCGAGCGCGAACAGGATCGTACGAACCGTCGCTAGCCCAAGAGCCATCATGCAGAGCAGGTCGAGCGTGATCAACGTCTCGTGCTGCTTCAGGCGCACGTACATCACGCGCTTCGCGGGCGCGGAGCCGAAACGCATCAGCTGCCGCCAGCCCAACCGGCGGTACATGCTCGCAGACACGAAGAGGAGCAGGCCGGAGATGAGAGCGCAGCCCACTCCCACCCACAGCGGCGGGTGGATGGCGGTCGCATGGCGCGGCGCAAGCGACTCTGCCAGCATTGCGCCGCCGAGGAGCACGGACAGCAGCCCGACCGCAATCAGATCGGCATGGTTCTCGTTGCGCATGGCTCGGCGTGCAAAGTAGTGCTCGCCGAAGCAGCAGATGAGCAAGATGCCGAAGCGGTACACGGCCTGACCGATGAGCTGCATCCTCGGATAATCGAAGGCATCTTTCTGCACTTCGCGTACACCAAGATAGCAGCCTATGCAGATGATAGCAGCCTGCACCATCCCTGTGACGAGAACGGTGCGTACGTCGACGAGATACCACAGCTTGAAAGTCCAGCGCAGCTTGTTCGTCAGGCGGTGCCTAAGAAAGCCCTTCGTTCGCGTCCAATCTGAACCGCAGAATCGGTAGAGGCGCCTCAGCACATTGGACGTCGTCATTGAACCCGGCAAACATCAACTTAGAAGTCCGCACACACCCTTACAGAACCGTAGGTTTCGTCAGTAAATCGTATATCGCGCGCGCGGCGCTGAACCCGTGGTACCGCGCTCTCTTCACCACCGTCTCTACCGTAAGTACGGCTCCGGTGCCCCCCGTCCACGAAAGTACTGAGTACTCGCTACACGGACGTTACGGTTGCGCCTTTCAGCTTTCTCTCCAGTTCACCCGCTTCTCCTCCTCACTGCTCCTCACTGCTCGCCCTGTCTCTGGGGGCGAGAGTACAGCACACTTATGCGTGCCTTGCCGACTCATGCCACCTAAACTGTGTTTCCCATGCGATCATCGCCGTCTTGGCCACCGTCAAGCCCGCGTGAGCCTCTTTGCAGCCCACGCGTGCTGAACACGCTCTCAGTCGAGGCGTCTCAGAAGGTCTCCTCGCTCAGCCGCTCCCAGCGCCGGGAACGGACGTGACCATGCTCGATGATCAGAGTCGGGTCGCCCAAGGACGATTTGCGAATCGTGGGGGTAAGCCCCGAAGAGCTCGGCTCACATCCGTCCAGGTCTTCGTCCGCCTCCAGCCTGTTCCGCTTCGACTTGGGCGAGATCAGGGCTTCGACATCGCCCCGCTTGCCGGCCATGACCGGAGACTTTTGCACGCTGAGCAGGCGCCGCGGATTCTGAGGATGCTCGTCATGCATCTCAGCGAATGCCTCAAGTGCATCCCACTCGGACGAGCCGATCAGGTCCTTCGCCTCGCCCAAGCCGCTCCGGCTCAGCATGTCGAGGGCCGCCTGGACGTCAGTGAGCCTGGGGAGCGCCACTCCGTCGACGACTCTGCCGTCATCGATGATTGCGGCCGCCATGATGGTGGCGCGGAGCTTTGGGCACGATGAGCAGACGAGGCACGGCTTGTGCTTTCTAAGGAAGGCGCAAGTGCTCTCGAGCTGCTTGGCGAGCGCCTGTCCCTGCGTGTTCGCGATGGAGACGTATAAGGTGTGGTATTGGATGCCATCATCCTTCCAGAGCGGGTCCATCTGATGCGATGCGGCGTACACAATGCCCTTCACGCCCTTCATCATGAGCATGACGCGCGATTCGGCCAGGCTAAGATCGCCCGCGATTACAGCACTGTCGTCAATCTCCACGCACTCGTTCCAGGCTGCTACCTCACTGTGGACATCTTGTGCGAGCTCCTTGAGCCCGTCTTCGTCATCGGTAAGCCCTTGGCAAGCTGCGGACACCTCGCGCCAAAACGCGAGATTACTGACGGGCGGCAATGGCTTCGATCGAAGCTTTGCTGCGAGAGTCTGCAGGCGTGCACGCGGCCACCAGTCGAAGTCCGCCATGATGCCCTGAGATCGACGAAATGAGACGGACGAGTGGACGGGTCGTAATCTGGGACATTTGTGCCCTTTTTGACGTTAGATCGAGGTTCGTCACATGTGCTTGCAGCCGCAAAGTGTTTACACGGAACATTCATTCTCCGAGAGTGTGTGACGCTGAGAAACGTGACGGGAAACGTACCGGTATCGGCCGCGGCTTCGGTCGTCGCGCTGACGTCGGTGCGGGGTTTTTGTTGTTGGTGGGTTTGGTTGGTTGTGGGATTGGTCTGTGTGCCTTTGTGCGTCCGCGTGTCCCGTGTGTCCCGTGTGTGTCCCGGCTCCCCCCGGTGTCTTTTTACCGGTACCGCCTTGTGGCTTGACGGAACTTGTCCTGTGAAAGGGTGCCGACACCGACATGGCGAATCGGCCGGTCGTGCTGGCTTCCGTGATCTGTGCTGCTTGTGCCGCCGCTGTAGCAGCGCTGTGGGTCACAGCGCTAGCAGCCGCCACATGCTCAGAGTCATGCTCTCATTTCGTCCGCCGCCAGCTGGCCGAGCGCATTATCCCTCGCAATATAGAGCCGGCCCAAAAGTGTCTGTTTACATTCACGGAAGTGCGCGAGGACAACGAAGAGTGCTCGTTTGGCTGCTGCAAATGTCTCCAGCTGGCTGAAGTCCGGCTCTACGGCAGATCCGCGTGCGGACGACGAGGCGGTTGCACCGGTTCCGGCATGATACCCCTCAACGTTACCTCCATTGCCAACCCTGCCGGCCGCTCGCCGCCATCGCAAGGCCCCAGCATGGTCGTGGACGGCAGCTTGGAGACCAAGTGGGTCGACTTGGGCTTTCGCGAGGGTTTCTCTCCCGGGCGCGCCGGCTCCTCGGTCCTCGAGCTCGAGCTCGACACTGACGATCCCGTTCGCTCATACGAGCTCGTGAGTGCGAACGACGCCGCGTGGCGGGACCCGACGTCGTGGTCAGTACGGTGCTGGACGAGCGATGAGAGCGAGGCCGACGGGATCCGGATCGAGCTGATCGACCACCAGACCGGCATCAGTGTACCTGAAACCCGTGGAGCGAGCTACGGTGTGTTCGCCCTTTACCGGCCCGCGCCGCCCTCGCCGCCAACTGAACCGCTCCTCCCGCCTTCCGCGCCACCACCGCCTGCGGCCGAGGGCGACCTGCGACTGAGTGACGGCGGGAGCACCGCGGAGGGGCGGCTCGAGATCTTCCACGCGGGCGAGTGGGGCACCGTCTGCGACGACCGCTTCGGCTTGGCGGAGGCGCGCGTCGCATGTCGCCAGCTAGGATGGCGCGGCGCACACTCGCTGTCAGCAGTGCACGCGGCGACAGATAGCCCTCAGGAGCTGGCAGCAGCTACGCGCCGAAGCTCTCGGGTGTGGATGGACGCGCTGATGTGCGAGGGCACCGAGGCGCGCCTGGAGCACTGCCCGTTCGCCGGCTGGGGTGTGGAGGACTGCACTCATGCCGAAGATGCGCGCTTGCGATGCGATGGAGGGCCGGCGCTGCCACCGAGGGCGCCCGCGCCTCCGCGCTCACCGCCGCCGCCACCACCGCCGCCGCCCACGCCACCACTCCCGCCGCCGCCGTCGAATGTGAAGCGCCCGCCCTCGCCGCCCTCGCCACCCTCGCCCTCGCCGCCGCCACCAGCGCCCCCCTCTCTTGGGGTTTGTGAGTTCCGGTTTACGCGCACACGAGGGACTGCCGATTGCCTGCGCGATCAGAGGGCGACCGTCGGAGACTTCCTCGAAGGGGGCGCTCTCTGGACATGCTGCAGCGGCGGCTGTTGCGACTGCTTGCAGCTTGGCGAGGTTCGCCTGTTCGATGCCGCCGGAGAGCGCCTGATAATCACCAGTATTGCCAACCCTCGTGGCGCCAGCCCTTTGGCAGAGGCCGCCACCAACGTGGGTGACGGGCGCGTCGGGGGGCGGCTGTTCACAGGGGGCGGCTCCGTCGGCGGCAAGTGGCTCGACACGGCATTTGCACGGTACAGCTCATCGACGCTCGAGGTAGCGTTCGCCCGCCCACCGGCCCACGGGCGCTCCGGAGAGCGCGCCGGACACGGCGCTCAGCGGCTCCGCGAAGATGACGTGGCCGCTGTGGCCGCCTCGTACGAACTTTGGACCGCGAACGATGCGGTGGCGCGGGACCCGACGGCATGGTCCGTCTACTGTTTGGGGCCGAATGAGATGGCGCTCACGGCCGACGTACGCCGCAGCGTGCTCCCACCCCTACGCCGCGGCGCCAGCTACGGGCGCTTGCCGCTCCGTCTGGGGACCGACGACGTGTGTGACGATGCCGACGCGGTGACGTCCGATCGATCGACGCTGCATGGGTGCATGGGCTATCTGTACGCGGCCATCTACCTCGTCGCGCTGGCGGCCGCGATGCTCCTTGCCGCAGTAGCGTGTGCGATGGCGAGTTGGCGAGGGCTGCCGTACGACTCGGTGGATGTCGCCGGGCTGGGCGAGAGTGAGATGCACGACCGACAACGGCCGACTTCCAAGGTGCGCGCGCTTCAAGAGCAAGATGATGATGTCGAGCTCTTGTGACCGTTGAGAGAGCTGTAGTGACGTCGAGTATACGAAGACGTCGTTGTATTGTTTGTCCTCACATTTTGACTGTGAGTGCGTCCGACCAGGTGCGACTAAGGTGCGACGAGCCGACGACTGGCTGACGGCCTCCCCGGTGCCCGGTGCGCGGTGGCCGTCCCCGGCCGTGTTGCGATCCGCGCGATGCGGAATCGCGCGAATACCTGGCGTGCTGGCGAATACCTGCGCCGGTAGCGGTTTCGGGCAACCTCATAATATTTTATTTTGTTTTTATATCAATTTTAAACACATGCATCGCATTCGCGACCGTGCTGGTAGCTGGACCGATCGAACGGCAGTCGGCACGCTTTCGCACGGGGAGACGGCACGCCGGACCGCGGACGGTGGTCGCGCCGAACGAAGCCGAACGCGTCCCTTCGTACAGCTATACACCCGGCGGCGGACCGCTGTTCTGAGTTATTTAACGTTTGTTTGGCGATGGCTTGGCAACAATGAACATAACTCACTCACGGGCGTACAGATAGTGCTGATGAAACCGCCCGGCTTCACGGAGGTACCCAGGTCGAGCCCAGACGGCCCAGAACGACGCGACGCGCCCTCGAGACGCGCCCAGAACGACGCGACGCGCCCTCGAGACGCGCCCGGCGACCGGCGCCGGGTCGGCGCGTCAGCCATCCCGCCCTGGGTGACCCGTCTGATCAGCTCAGCTCGTACTGGGGCGATTGCTTGGCGACCTGTACGGGGCGATCGATGCGGCGGGCGAGCATGAAGGCCGTCTTCTTCTCATAGTACGCGGCCTCGTTGATGAAGAATGGAAAGAGCTCCTCCACCTCCTCCTCCGGTGCCGTGTACGGGATGGTAGTCTGGCCATCGAGCGCGAGGAACGCCGGATCGCCGCGCGCGAGCCTCCCAAAGTCCCGGCCCTGCAGCTGCGGGTGGATGACACCCGCGAGCTCGCCGCTGGCGTCTCGTGGGTAGTCGACGGAGCGCACGAAGCTGTGAACCTGCACCGTGCTGGACGACCAGGGTCCGTCCCTCGCCAGGGCGGCGTTGTGCGCCTCGACGTAATCGAGCGCGGCGAGGACGAGGCGGCGCGTCTGCTTGTACACGGCTCCGTCGACCACACCCCATGGCACCGGCCCGACCTCAAAGGTCATACCGTGCTTCCCGACGGATGGCAGCATGGGCCAGTCGGCCTGCGTCGCGTTCCAGTTGCACACCTTCACGCTCGGATCGAGCGCGATAAGGTGGGCGGCGATCGCATGGCCCAACTCGTCCGTGGGCGACATCATCAGCGCCACACCTGTGGCCGCCGTGGTGTTGTGCAAGTCAATGATGAAGTCTGCGGCGGCACTGGTTCCCTTTGGGCCGAAGACGGCGTTGAGTTCTTTGGCGCGCCTCGCCTCGAGCGTGGCGGTCTTGGTGGGATCGTCGAGATCTGCCTTGAAGAAGCAGCGGTTCATGTCCTCCTCCACATACCGCGTGTTCGTTCCAATCGATGCGACGTTTGTCAACATCACCGTGGTATCAAACGAGAAGCCAGAGAAGAGCTCCGGGCTCGCCATGAAGTGCTTGGCAAGCACCACGCCGCACGCTTCGTTGCCGTGCGTGCCGCCGGTGATGAAGACGCGCTTGATCATCGCGGAGCCCTGATCGGGAAAGAGGCCTTCGTGCGAGCGATCGCGAGTCGATGTGAGCCACGGAAAGTGCGTTGTCTTTCTATGCATGCCGGCCGGGTCTTGGGAGTCGAGTTTCACCTGAAGTCTTAAGCTGTTCACACCTCGATCGCGGTTCACGCCTCGATTCCTAAAAAAAAATGCTGGCCGCCGACAAGCTTCTGCTGCAGAGCAACGTGAAGCAGCGCTCCATCGAGCTACGCGAAAAGGAGCTCAAGCTCTTCAACCAGAACTTCTCCGCCATTTGCACGCAGTCGGCCATCATGGCGGGCTTCACGCTAACCACGTTTGTCGAGATAGATCTGCCGCCTGAGAAGCAACTTGCCAAGGTGTCTGCAGTCTGGAGCGCGCCCTCGCCACACTGCCTGCCTATGTGGACCGTCGCCGCTGACCGGACCCGCCCTGCGCTGCGCAGACGATGCTGCACTTCTTCGTGACCTGCTCCATCTGCGTCAACTTCACCTGCGTAGCTATGGTCACCTTTGTGAACGTCTGGGGCGGCGGCAAGGCGCTGCGCGGCGAGGATGGATCGATGGATTACGCCGTTGATGCGATGAACAGCGAACGGACATTCATCTTCTCCTTATTCGGCGCCGGCGTGCTCGCGACCCTCGGCTGCGTCTTCGCGGTGACGTGGATACTCATGGAGCCTGAGGTGGCCACGGTTGCTTCGGTGATCGTCTTGAGCGCCTTTTACATGGTCTGCTCGGAAGCGCGGCGCATTCGCCAGCGCTTCCGACTCGAGGACGACGAGGCCACCTCATTTAGCGACTTGCGTTCCATCTTTCCAACCTCCAGTCAGAAGAGGAGAGACGAGGATGACTCCATCGTCAGTCCTGTCCGCAAAGGCATGTAACAGATCGGCAGCGGGCGCGCGAGGTACAACCAACTGTTTAAACTGTTTCGCGGTACGAAGCCACCTTTGAGTTCGGTATTATCTCGCGCGCGTCGCTCGGGTTTCCCGCGGACGCGTGTTATCTCGGTCGCGTGCACTACTGAGCCTACACAGTGCCCCCGTCTCTGCGCTCTGACTGTCCGCGGGGTTCGCAGGTCTCGGCGACCGTTCGTGACACCCGTGACTGTCCAATAGCACAACGGCACACATCGCGATGCCATTGTCCTCAGATCACCCTCCAGATCACCCTGCGGCGCGTGCTATATTCGAAGAGTGCCGCCGTCCATTCGCCAGCACGGCTGCTGGCATCTCGTCGCCGGGGGCGTGAGCCTCGTCAACTTCGCGGTCTAGTCCGAGGCCAGCGACAGCACAGGAGCGACCATCGTCCACATATGGCCCAGGTTCGTGCACCGCAAAGCGCTCACGGCGATGAACGCGTGCTCCGGCTTGAGCCCGCGGATCTGCGGCATGGGGCACGGCATCGTGTCCGTTTTGTTGCACACGACCAGTACCCGCAGCTTGCTCAAGTTGAAGGCACCGCTCTCCGTCGCGGCGCCCTCAGCGCCAGCAAGCTCTGCAGCCGGAGGAGCCGCGGCGGGAGCAGTCGGCGGCGACGGGGCGTCCATCGCGCCCAGTTTTGACCCTACTGTTGAGAGGCGGGCGTCGCCCTCCCTCTTCCTCGCGTCCGGAGCAGGCGCCGCCCTATCAAGAGTACCGGCAGCTGTGACGCTACTCGCGTCCGGCTCGGCCGTTGGAGTGGTCGCGTCGGAGGTCTGGCGCGTGTGATGCGGCAGCGACTCGGTGACCGCCGAGGGCGTGGCGTCGACGCTCCCGGTGCTCGCCGCCCCCCCCGCCCCGATGCTGAGGGTCCGCTGAAAGAGCGAGCGCGGCGGCGGCGCGTTCTTCTGCTCGAGCTGCTTCGTGTAGTTGGCCACGTACGCCGGCAGCGACGTGCCGAGCGCCGCCTCCCACACGATGATCAGCAGCTTGAGCTCCGGAAACGCCTCGAGCGACGGCAGCAACAGCCCGTGGGACTCGGCAACCACCAGCCCGTCCTCGCGCCCCGCCTGTGAGCGTGGAGTGCCGATGCGGATGCGCGTGCGTGAGCCGGGAGCGCAAGTTGGCAGGGGAGCGGCAGGGGGGCGGCAAGGGAGTGAGCATGATGCGCGACGGCCGGGCTGTGAGCACGCATGCACGCGGCGGCGGTTGCGAGCCCACCTTTCGGGCGAGACGATGAAGCGCATCGCCCAGAGCCGTCTTGCCGACGGCGGAGTGCCCGACAATGAGCACGGTGGCCTCGGGTGGGAGCGACGACTTGCGGCGGCGCGCGCTCGTGTCTTCCACGTCCGTCAGCGAGGACAGGCGCCGCACGGACTGCACGTGCATCCTCATCGTCGCGCGGAATCGCTCCACCATGACCGTGCGATGGCGTGGCGCACACGAGAGGGCGAGGAATAGAATGAGCAGGATCAGGCGTGACAGCAGCTCGAGTAGTGCGGCGGCACCGTTGACAAGCGGGAGCACCATGACCACACGCGTCACGCGCTTGAGTGCACTTCGGTCCAGCTTGAAGGACGGGTCGATGTTGATGCCTCGGGTCTTAAAGGCCGATATTGTCCACGTCACGATGGTCGCGAGCACGCGGGTGGAGCGTGAGCCTCCGCCGCCACCGCTCAGGTCCTCGAGGTGATCGGTCGACTCCCCCTCGTGCGCCATTCCCCGCCGCCTCCGGCGGTTTCCGAGGAAAACGAGGCGGCGCGAAGCGCGCAGGACCGAATCGTCCCTCCTTCGTTCAGCCCGTGTTGATGATGCAGGTTTCGGCTCACCCGGCGCGCACTCAACCTCCGGGTGAGCTAAAAACACCGAGATCGTTCACACTGCGAGAGGGAACGCACTACACACACAACGGCGACTTCGCTCAACTTGACCGGTATTTGGATTACGAGAGAACAGCGCTCAGACCGGTCGAACGACAGGGGGGCACTCAGTCCACAGCTCCACACTCGGTCATCAGCGGCCATCAGCGGTCATCAGCATTCACATTCACACTCAGGAATCAGGTTCACACTCAGGTCGAGGCGCGCCGCCGGCAGCGTGGGCCCGAGCTGGGCGTTGGCAGCATGGTGTGGGCCAAGCTGTAAATGCCCGTGGCGGCGGCGGTACCTTACAGGGCTCAGGGCTTGGTGGCCAAGATTGACGCCAAGGGGGTCGTGTGGGTGGTCTGGACTGGGGAGCGGGTGCCGGCACAAATTTTCGCTCGCCCTCCCAGCTGTACTCCCTTTTATTAACACATGAAAACATGGGCGTGCGTACGTGCGTGCGCGTGGGGCGGTTTCAGTTTCATGATTTAGATACTCATACTGCATACTCGAGAACAAAGGACGGTCACAAATCATACTAGAGAGTAGTTTCGACATCACAAAGAAGATTTCCACAGCGCTCAGTCTCGCTCCTTGGGACAGCTGCTGATCGCGGCGCAGTGGACGCCGTCCTGTGGGCCTGGGCGGGGCGGCGCTGACCGCTATGCCTCAACAGGTATTTATAAATGGAAACTTCAGAGGGGAAAAAAAAGCCCCGCTAAAGCCCCGCATACCTCGAGACCTGTCGGAGACACAGTGTTGAGTGTGCGTCACAGTGGGTGTGGGCGCTACCACAAGCTCACTTCCGTGGCCATCCGCCAAAAGCGGCCGCCACCGGGACTGAGGCCATTCATGTCAGTGAGCACGAACGAGGTGTCCTCGAGGTCGGCGGCGCCGCTCACGAGCTGCTCGCCGTCCACGGCCGCCTCGAAGGTGTACAGCTGATCAGGCGCGCCTTCTCGCGGCTCCGCAAACGCCACCGTGCACTGCACGCTGCACCCTTCCCGGAGCAACAGCTCGCGCTGCACGTCCGCGCGCCACAAGCCGCTGGGCTGCTCGCTTAGCACGACGAGGCTAGAGCCCACCTTGAGCTGGTACATGCCGAGCGGGTCGAAGTGCCCCCGTCGACCGCCAACGATGAGCACCAGGTCGTCCAGGCGCGCCGTGCCCTCGAGCGCCTGCCGTTGTCGTGCAAGCTCATCCAGCTGCAGCTCGCGGGCATTCATCGCTTCGCCAATGTCGGGAGCATACTGCTGGCCGCGCCGCACCTCATCCATCAGAGCGGCGTGCAATTCCGCATCGACAGCGCCGCTCTGGCTGATCTCATCTAGTGGCGTGCTGTCTCCTCGCAACGCAGAACCAAGAGCGTTGTTGACTGCAATCGCTGCACCTTGCGCACCAAAAAGAATCTCTTCGCGGTCAAGGCGCAGTGCCGTGCGATGCACAAACTTGGTGACCTGCGGTCGGACGAAGAAGTCAAGCGTCCGGCGGAACATGTGTACTACCTCGATTTCCTGCGCGAGCGCAATTGTGCTTCACGTTGCTCTGCAGCACCAGCAGGGAGCTTATTATCGGCCGAGCTTAGCATCCAGCAGCAGAAAATGGTGTGAACCGAAACATATGAGGTTTCGAGCACAACTCGACTTTCACTGACGATGGTTTTCACTGCCGAAAACTCGATCAGTCGCAACTCGACTTTCACTGTGCCGAAAACTCGTCACCCAAGACACCCCCGGACGGGCCATGGGACGGGCTCCCCGGCTCTTCGTCGCGCGTGTGTCCCTGACCTTGTGTGAACGTTAACACCGCACGACATTGTCGCGACAACCGGTGCTACGCCTGAGGAGTGCAGGACACGCGCCGTTCACAATAACCGTTCAATAACCGTGCGCCCGTACCCACAATTGTGAATTGACCCTAGGGCGGCCCCCACACGTGACACGATCGGATGCACACATTCGCTCACATCACACAAGTGGTGCTCTCACTGCCGATACACTGACACTCGTTCGTTTGGATTCTACATGTAGGGGTCGTTTTCATTTATCTCTTCTTGTGTCGTCTGTGTGTCGTAGACCCGCGGGAGTGGTCTTAAGTCCTAAGACGCACTCGCTCGCGTCGATCCGACCCGCCCTGGCTCACGGCGTGCCGGGAAGCTCAGCACGTACGGCCTCACTACATGTACTGGCATGACGTACGTTCCTGTGTTTTGCAGCAGCGGGCTGGCAGCTGGCGGACTGCCGACCGGTTCATACACTCGAGGTGGCTTTGGCGGGGACGACCCCTCGCCGGGTTTTGAGCGCTTCATCGTTTCCTGCAGGGCGTCTGCAGCCTCGTCCAGCGCCGGAAGCGGCTGCCCAACTTTTTGTGCTGCAAAGAGGTCGTCTGTCACAATGTCATCAGGACGCGGGCCGGCCGTCTTGTTGGCATTGAGACTGCTCATCCTCGAGGGGGTCGTGGAGAAGCTCGCCATGGCGGTGGACGGCGGCTTCACGACCAGATGTGGACCGCCTCTGTCGTCGAGGACGAGCCCTCGGACAACATGTGTCGCAAACGCCTTGCCTCGGTAGCTACGCGCGAGGGCTCTCGCGCGCCCCTCCGGCCCCACCAGTGCCAAGGTGGGCACTACCTCGGCGGACAGCATCCGCCGCTGAGCAAAGGTTTTCCCCGGCGTCGCTGGACGCGCGGGCCTTATTGCAGCGGGCCTCGGCATCACCGCGGCTGACGACGCGCGCCAAGAGTCTGCGGGCGGCTCGTTCAGCGCGGGCAGCGATTGGGTACGTGCATGCATCGCGTGGGTGACGCCTGCCTCAGGCCCAAGCGTGCTTGCGGCGAGGTCTGCCCCAACTGCCTCGGACGGATGACGGGGCGAGGTGGGCGGGGCATGAGGAGCCAGCACGCGCGAGCGCGGAGGCGCCGCACCTTGGGGTGGCACAGAGCCGTTACAGGAGGTGGCATGTTCAGGCGGCTGCTTTACTGTGCGGTAGATGTTGCGCGAGGCGAGCTGCCTGGCCGGAAGCAGCGGCTTGCCTTTGCGATTCTCGGCGCGCTCCTCGGTCATGAGCACCGCCAGCGACTTGGGTGCGCGGACGTGCCGTTGCGCGTCACGGCTCCCTGGGGGCGGTGCCATGAGAACGTACGTCGGCTGCTGCACGATCGGCGGCGGCGGCGAGGCACAAGCTACTCCCGCCGCTGACGCCGCTGAGAGTGCCGCCTCCATCCACGGCGTGGACTTCTCCCGCGAGTGCAGGTGAGCAAGGCGGTTGGCCTCCCTTGTAAGCGCGCGGATCGAAGGTGAGTGAGCCAGCGCCAGCTCGTTCCTGGATAGGTGGCGCTGGGCCAGTGGCAGCAGCTCGCCGTCTCGAGAGCTGCTCCAAGCGCGGAGGTCAGCGCGCAGCTCGCCGTTTCGAGAGCTGCTCCGAACGCGGAGGCGCGAGAGCTGCTCTTCTCTTGCAGCCAAATCGTCCGCGTACGAGCCCGCTGTCACGTCCTTCTCGTGGCGCCAGTACCAGAGGCCGTGGGCCGTGTGGCGGACCAGGGGCTGCGCGGCAATCCGCTCGAAGAGGGAGGCAAGGAAATCCATGTACTCGTTGACATCGACCGTGAGCGTCCACGCGTCAGCGAGCCTGTGGCGCACACGGCAGAGCGCACACACGACAGAGCACACGCCCGGGCCACAGCGCGCGGCGAGGCACGTTAGAGGGGCACGTGAGGACATGCGCATAAGGGCAGGACAAGGCTGCGGCGTGGCACGCGCGAGCGCACTCGAAGATCGCATCCATGAAGCGTCCCCGCGTCATACGGCCATCGACATCCGAGTCGACCTCCCAGTCCTCTTCGGCAGCGAGCTGTGCCTCGCTGGGGTCAAACTTGGGCGTCAACGCCTTGGACAGCAGCCGGCTCAGGTGAAGGTACTCGTCGCGGCTAAGCACGTCGCGAGACGTGTCGCTCACAGATTGAAGAGACCGCTGCGCGGTCTCCCACCAGCGCTGGAGCTCGGTGACCAGACCGGGCTCATTGCGGAGGCGTGCTCGTGCCTCCAGCGCAGCCTGCGTGTTGAGATCGCCGTTGCCCTGTGCCCAGAAAGGAAGATTCTGAGCCACAATGTCCCTGGCCACCTCCATCCTGGCCTTGCCAGCGTCATCGGCGGTGACATTCTGGCGCCCGTTCATGCGCATGAAGGTGTCCGACAGAACCGACAAGATGGGCGTACTCGCAAGGCAATGCAGCGAGAGCCACTTGCTAAGCTGCCGGGATGCGACGCGTTCGAGAGCCTGCGAACGGTCTGTAACGTTAGGCAAAGTCGCAAGTGTCACATGCAGGAAGGCGCCGTCACGCAGTCGGTGCTTGGCAGACATCCTGAAAGATTTTTGTTTTGGAAACGAAACGGAACGCAATGCATGCAACATGAGAGTGATCAGTGATGAGTCATGACGCTATCCGCCTCCTCGCACGCGTTCTTCACGCGATCAGCAGGAGTCAGAGACGATTGATGTAGTCGCACAGCAGCAGCAGCGGCACTCTACCGTGTATTGCATATGTGTTCACACAGGAGGTCCCGACTCCCGAGTTAGAGTTCACCAAGAACGCAAGAAGCGGGCATGGAAGCGCGGGCCCGCCGGAGCCGTCACTCTCGTGGGTGGTTTTTATTTGCTGACGGGTCGTGCAAGGAAGCGACGTTATAGTTTCACTTCCTGCACGCCGGGGCGCGGCGGGTCCGCGTCCTTCCGCGTCCATCCGGTCTCCGGTGAGCACACAGCCCAGGGCACACAGCTCACACGAAAAATTTCGTCGCCCCTCTCCCAAGTTTGGGCATCAGTATGTTCGGACAGATGATCGCACCTGTCACGATCGATATGACGCGCTTCTGATCCCCCGTCGTGCATCGAGCTTCGTACGTCGTACCTCGGGTGACGCGTCGAAGAGCGCCATCGGCACCGTGTTGCCCTCTTGCGCCTTGCGTAGGTACCTGTAGTCGGCGCGCCCCAGATTCCTCTTGGTCACGGTGAACGTTTGCATCTGACCACTCGGCGTGAGCACGTCCATCAAGATGTGTCTTGTCCGATTGCGCGGCGTGCCTAGCACCCGTCCAAACGGTGAGGCGCCCCACATCGCATCGTCACGCGGCGAGTACTCTGCCACACGCGCCGCTGGCAGTGCCCCAGCACCGTAGCTTGCTGCCGCTGCGCCACGCCCACCCCCAGCGAAGACAGCTGCCGCTCCGGCAGGGGCATGCTCGGCAGTGGGTTCCTTGCGGATGAGGAGGTACACAAACGACTCGAGACGAACCTTGCGTTCATTACCGTTGCGCACCCCGGTGCGCTTGCCGTGCTCACGTGCGGCTGTGGACTCGAGGACACGTTGCGTCAGCTGCAGCGTCGCGCCCTTGCTAAACGACTTGCGGTACGCCTTCATCGGCCATGGTTCCATCATGCCTCCGCTGCCGTCGGCGCCAAAGACGCTGGTCATGCCGAGGCCGCGGTGTGGAAAGGGCGCGAGCAGACGAGCCCCGGGTGCCTCGTCTTCAAAGTAGGCGCGCGCGCGTCCAACCGTCGCCACGCTCGAGTCACCCGCCGAGTCGATCACCGCCAGGATGCCGCCCACCGCCGTCCGTGCCCAAAGCGATGCGAGCGCCCGAGTCACGCCAGCAGCGGGCAGGGAGGAGAGCGAGTACGGCACGACGACGAGGTCGAAGGCTTTGGCGTCGCCCACGTCAGCGGAGCCCGACAAGGGCCCGAGCTCGGCCGATGCGGGCATCTCAGATCGCCACTGGATTGGCGGTCCGTGTGGAGCCGCGGTTTCGCTCAGCTCGGCGCCAGCGCCGCGGAGGCGTGGGTTCGGCTCGACGGCCACGTACAACCGCGCCGCCGCGCCCCGCTCCGGCAGCTCCTCAGGTGGCCAGATCGCGTGCGTCGCCCAAGAGGCGGACCCAAGGTACGCACCAAAGTCGAGGATGCTCCTGGGCGCGAAGTCGGGCACACGGCAGTTGATTTCGTGCAGGACGCGGAAGCAGGCGGCATACGTGCGGTCGAGCCGATGCGCGGCAAAATCGTCCACGGTCAGCGAGCGCTCCTCAGTTGAGCCCGCCAAGCGCGCTTGCTTGGCGGCCTTCAAGGACGTGATCAGTCGTGGCACCGTGTGCGTGGCGAGCACATCCTCGAGCGCCTCGGGAAGGCGCACCTGGCGAACGAACTCGCCGTGGCGCAGTGCACGCGGCAGATGCCGCGTCAGCGACGGAATTTGCGGCCGTGAACCGGAGCGCGGTGCATCATCTCCCTCCTCGTAGTAGTACTCCTCCTCCTCCTCGTATGAGTCACCTTCATCATCCGACGCGTCGGGCGGCACAGCAGGCGGGTTGCTCCATGGTGTTGTGCGGCGTGCGCTCGCTGCGGTGGTGGTGGTGAATCGGTTGTGGCGAGGGAGCGTGCGGTGTCGAAAGGCGAGTCGAACGAAGACACTAGCTGACATGCGCACACGTCGTTCGTCGACGCGGTGTGAAGGTGCAAGTGTGAATTTTTCACATTAACTCACAACAAGTTCGCCAAGTCAGCCACCGTGTCCGCGCAGTAGTCGGGCCTCTCAGCCGCGTTCGCGCGCCTGATGTCGGCTCGGCTATGGCAGCCACTAAGAACGAGCACGCGCGCCATCCCACAGAGAGGCCAAAGGCCACGTCGGTGTTGATCCGGTCGCCCACCATGAGCGTCGTGTCGGGCGAGAGCCCATAGAGCGACGAGAGGAGAAGCGCGAGATCACGGCTCGGCTTGCCCACCACCACGTCCGGCTCGCGCTCGGCCGCATAGGCGACGAACCGCACGTTGCAGCCACCGGCGGGCACCATGTCGGCAAGCCCGGCCGGGAAATTTGCGTCTGGGTTGGTGGCCACAAAGGGCCGCTGTGGATCACGCGCGTACGCGGCGGCCTTGGCGAGGCGCGCGTAGCATAGGCCCTCATATTGCATGCCCACCACGACGGCGTCTACGTCGTCAGTCAGGCCGCCCGATGCGATGAGCGCCTCGAGGCCACCGACGTCTTTCTCTCCGACCGGTTCGATGCCCTTGAGGCGAAGCTCATCCAGCAGGCCGCCTTGGCCAACGACGTACGCGCGCTTCACTTGCGGGTGTGTCGTTGCCAGGTATGCTGCAGCTGCGGACGCAGAGGTGACGCAATCGTCCGCTGTCACGCCTGGAACGCCGAGCTTGGTGAGCTTAGCTGCGAGCGAGGCGCGCGACTGGCCTGCAGCATTCGTTACGAAGATGAGCCGTTGGCCCGAACTTCGCAGCTTTCCCAGTGCCTCGGGCACCCCCGGCACTGCGGCGTCGTGCTGGTAAATTACTCCATCACAATCAAACACGCACGTGGTGAGACGTCGGATGAGTGCGGCGTCGGGTGGAGGCGTGGGAAGGCCGAGAAGTGCACGCAGCCTCCGGAGCGTCGGGCGGCGATAAATGAGGCCGAGGACGGCGGCGGCGGCGGCGGCGGAGGTCACAGTGACCGCAATACTCGCAATTCGCATCCTATCGAGCGGGGCTTGCCGTGAAAACTGCAAACTTGAACACTGCGTGGCAGTGTTTCGTGTGGTAGTGGCTGGTCGGTACCTTGTGTGTCGATTCAACTGACCCTTTCGCAAACTTGAACGTGAACGGGGTCTGAGGGGGTTACCGGTTCAAAAACACCGGGGGGAGCCGGGACGGTTCCTACCATAAATTTGCTGCCAAAAGTGTGGATCATTGGTGTGGATTTGCAGTTCCATCCTACTCGGCCGCCCATAGAGAGAGGACAAACCGTGGTGTGAATGCGTGTGTGAATGTGTCGGTAGTTTTCTAGACCCCATGCTGAATCATTCAACCCGACGCGTGGTGCTTGCCCAGTTGTACAGGTGTCGATAGATGCCGTCGAGCTGGGCTGTCCAGAGCTGTGGGTTGTAACAGTAGTGCGTACAGTCTGCTCGGCATTTGTACGTACTCGGCTTGTGCAAAGCATGCATCGGACGCAGCAGAGACGCGTACCGTACAATGTTGTCGCGCGGAAACCCCAGCTCTTGTGCCACTTCCTCGAGAGCCGCGTTACGCCAGTCCGAGGTGTTGACAAATGCCGGCCCGAGTGCTTCGCAGCGAGAGCACGGCTTACTCCCCTTGTCAAAGATCTCGAATAGGCCGGAGCCATCTGGCGTGGCGAAATGCTGCGGATTGCTCTCGCGAAACAGCCCAAGCTTTCCCTGTGGGGCGAGCGTTTGCAATCGCGACAGTACATGGCGGAGATCGTCGCGATATTTGTCTAGGCCGCATCTGTTGCGTGCTGGGCATTCCCTAGCATACCACATTCCAAAGTTTGCAACGACGGCATCGTGGTCGCGCAACGCACCTTCCAGTCTACCATCAAAGTTGTGCCAGGCAGACGCGCAGTGCCCCAGCGCGTCCGTCCACTGCTTCGACATCTTGTATTTTCCGAGCTTGCCATCGCGGGTTCGCATGTCCATGCGGTAGAACGAAAATCGCACTGCATAGTGATGTAGCTCCACTTGTTGCTCAGGGATTGAAAGACAAACTGGGCGCATTCCCCATTTGTGTGGATCGGAGCCACCTTGGTATCCAATCACTTTGCACGGTGATGCATCCCGTGGATCGAGTCGAAGATGTAGCTCACTACCACCGTGCCGCCCGCTATTTTTGATCGTGCACATTCCATCATTCCTTAGATCAGAAGGGCGAATGTCGCGAAATGCCCAGCGGTGCACATAGTCAACAGTCTGTCCATGTGCGACCAGGTCGGCTATCATCGCGTTGAACAACTGCGACGTGACGGAGTCGCCCACAAAAGCCACAGAGCGGTTGCCAAGCCGGCCGAGCACATCAACCGTTGCAGGTACACTGCTTCCGTCGCATGTCACGAAGCGCTTTGTAGAAAACCATCGCTTCGACTTTGCGAGTAGTCGCGGCTGCGATATACCTGAGCAGCACTCGTTTCGCTCCACGTTCCCTGGAGTGTACGATTCGGAATGGAAAGATAGTGCTGCAGGGCAGTGATGCTGCTGCATCCCAAGATCCTCTGTTCTCTGCACGTCCTGCCAGAGCCCAGGTCCTGTGCAAACGGGCGCACTCGATTCGTGGCGCACAAAGCTCACGCTGGGGTGGGCTTCAAACATCGGCGTGAAATACTGAGCGTGACTCCGAATAGTCGATTGCTTCGCGTCGCGTCCGCTTCGCGTTCCATTTTGGGGTGACGAAATACCTGAAAACTACTGGCGCAACGTTACCGTCGCTAATCAGTCCTAGTTCCCCGGATCCATGTACAATTGGTCTCATGTGACGGGCGGCGTTTCGTCAACGCTCAAACTTGGCAAGTCGCATCAATTCACGCACGCGCTCTCACTCCCGCCGCCGTGATGGCGGATCGCTCAGCCGCCTTGATCAAGCTACGCACCATGGTTGGTATCACGATCCTCGCTCTCTTCTGGCGGCGCCTCCGCCACCAGTCGCTGCCAAGACTCATGCGCTCGCTCTCCGAACGCTGGACGGCTCGTTCGCTTGCGGACGTGCTTGCCACACTTCCATCCCTCTCGCCGGGAGCGGCGTCGCCGCGTGATAGCCCCACCGCTGGTGTCGAGGTCAGCGATGCGAGCAGCACGTCGCCGCCGCCACTCTCGGAGACATGGAGCCCAAAGCACCTCACCCGCTACTTAAAAGGTTTCCGCCGCATCTTGCCTCTGTTACCACCTCCCGCGCCGCGCTTCATCTCCTGGTGCGACTTCCAGGAGGACTCGCTGCACGATCCCGATTGGGGCTACTACACGGATGGGCGCGTCGTCTTCGGCGAGTGCGCCGACACCGCCGACTTCACCACCTTCCCCGTCTCGATGCGACCTGCGTTCGGTGCAATGCTCGCGGACCGGCTTTGCTCGCTCTGGCGCGCGATGGGCGCACCCACGGACGCTCCCTTCCTTATCGTCGAGCTCGGGGCGGGCACGGGCGTGCTTGCGCACGACATCCTAGAGCACTGCGAGGCGCAGCTACCAGCACTCTTTTGGGACGTCCTGTGCTACGTCATCGGCGAGCGCTCGGGTTCGTTGCGCGTGGTGCAGGCGAAGACGAACCAGCACTTCGTCGATGCTGGCCGGCTGTACGTCGTCCCCGCCGACGCGCAGGATCTCGCCGGCTGCGCCCTGCGCCAGACGCTGCAGGCAGTCGCTCGGCAGCGCGCGGCCGCAGCGGGTCGCACGTCAGCAGAGCCTCCTATGCTGCGCGGAGCGGTCATCAGCAACGAGCTGCCCGACGCATTCGGCGTAGAGAAGGTGCTCGTGAGCGCGCGCGGCCCGTCCGCTGCACCGCCCGCGCCGCCCACTGCCACGCCTGCTGCCGCTGTGTCCGCCTCCGTCGCCGCGCCGAGCGGTGGTTTCGGCGCAGCGGCGCAGCGGCTGCGGCTGCAGCGCGCGTACGTGCTGCCCCTCATCCGGCTCGACGCGCTGCGCTCCCTCGTCGAGGCGAGTGACGAAGCGCTCGCGACGGCGCTCGACCTCGAGTCTCTTGTGGTTTCATCACGTGCCCACCGCTCGGCGCTGCTCGCGGGCGAACGTTCCGGCCTGTGGGAAGTTGGGTATGCGAGTGAGCAGCTGCTGCCCGCCGCCGCCGCCGCGCTCGATGAGTGGTTACACCAGCCGCCGCCGCCACCGCCGCCGCCGCCGCCGCCGCCGCGCGTCCCGTCTGACTCTCTGGGCGCTGTGCTGGGCACCGAGTCGCCGCTGCTCGCTCGCACATGGTCCAGCCTGAGCGCAGTGCTGCCGAGCGTGCGCGCGAGGGCCTCGCCTGCGCGGCCGCTGGGTTGGCTGAGCATCACTGGCGACACAGCCGCCGCTCCTTCCGAATGGCTCCACCTCTCTCGCGGCGCGTACCGTGCACTCAAGGGGCGCTGCTGCCGTGCCAACGCCGCACCCGTGCCGGAGTCGCTGCTGGCCACGCAGCCAGACGCGGCCGACGGTTACGGAAGCCCTCTCGAGGCGGCGCTCGATCGCGCCGTGCGGATCGCCGAAGCCTTCGAGGTCGTCAGTCTTGACGAGCCCGCCTCCTCGCGTGCCGAGGGGTGCATGGCATCAGATGACGTGGGCACCGCCGCCTCGTTCAGCAACGCGACGGCGGCACTGGACCGCTGGCTGCGAGCTCACACGCCTCTGCTGCTCTCGGCGCTGCGTCATCGGCCCGACGGGGAGCGGATGGAGCTCTACCCGAGCCCAGCGCTGCCGAGACTCGCGCAGGGGTTGGCCACGTTGCTGGACGAGGCGGCGGTGCTCACCATCGATTACGGCGCCGATGCTGCGACCCTCATCAACGCTGCACGCCGCGTGCCACCGGCAGTGGCGCCGGCCGATGCGGCTAAAGGGCGCTCCGCTGCCGCCGCCGCCCTGTCTGCCGCTGCTGCTGCACGGAGTGCCTCTGGCATGCGCGTGCGGTCGCGGCTACCAGCGGCGCGTGGGCAGGGCGCCGCGCTCGCGCTCCGCCGACCGGGCTGGTGCGACCTAACCACGGACGTCGACTTCACCGAGCTGAGTGCCGCAGGCGAGGCCGCTGGGCTCCGTACCATCTTCTTCGGGCCCCAGATGGCCTTGCAACGCGTGTGGGCTGAGACGGCGGCGGAAGAGGAGGCGACCGGTAAGGAGGCGACCGGGATCGCCAAGGCGGCGTTGCCACCACCGCGAGTGACTGATGCACAGCCGCCTCTACAGAAGGGCGTCTGCGAGGCCTTTTATGCTCTGGGCTCCTTCGTGATGCTCGTGCAAGCCACGCCCAAGGTGGCGGACGCATGGCGCTGGCGTGTGGCGCCGCAGCCCCTCTACGCGGCAGGCCATCCATCGCTAGGCCAGATGGCGATGGTGCACACCCTGCGCGCCCTCGGCCGGCTCGTACTCGACCACGCGCTCCAGCAGCAGCAGCTTGCCGCCGCCGAGGGCGCGCCGCCTCCGTCCGAGCGCGAGCTCGTGCGTGCGCTCGCAGATGCCCTCGTCCTCACGGTGCCCTGCTTTCGGCCACACTGGCGCAAGATGGTTGGTGCCGTGCTGCGCCTTCTCGCCGAGGAGGAGGAGGAGTACGGCCACACAGACGATGGGGATGCGAGATCGGCGCCGGTGCTCCCACCTCTCTACCGTGAGGCACTGCAGCTGGTCAAGCTCGATCGCGCGCTGATGCTGCACAAACAGTCGATCGTGCGCTGAAGATGTGGAGACTCGAGGTCGATCACACGGATGGCGTCGCGACGAGAGCTCACGGCGTGCGGCTCTCTCCGCGCCCATTGTCCTGCGGACGCGACTACCATCCTTCTCGCCGCCCCCGCCATGAGCTTCAGGCTCGACGCCGGGGGTTGGTGTGGTCGTGCACGTGTGGCGTCTCGGTGAAGGGTCGGCGTTCTCGGTTCTTGAGGTTCCCGGCTCCCCGGTTCAAAAACACCGGGGGAGCCGGGACACTCACGGGACAGACACAAGGCACACAAAATTACCTGACCGGTATGCCACGTACTGTACGTTAAAGGCCCACGTTGCGCCCTCATTCCGCAAGCCTCTTCCGGGCCCGGACGAATCATGGCCCTTGTGCGCGTCGCTGCCGGGCTCCCTGGCGGCTCCAGACGCGATCGGATCGGCCCGGCTCTGCATAGCCCTAGTACCAGAATGCGACCAAAACGCGACCCTCACAGGCCGTACTCGGGGTCACACTGTGACATCTGAGTGGCGACAGTGACTTGAGATGGCGTGATTCTCTGTGCTGTATGAGTCCATATGATCCCTAGACTCGATCAAAGGCCCTCCAGCTATGTGCTGTC
>PJAB01000588.1:0-23403 GCA_002887195.1 Chrysochromulina parva | reverse complement strand
GCTGCGTGGGGAGGCGTCCGTAGGTGGCGTCCGCGGTTTCCACCGGGTCCGGGTGCTAGTTTTTGTATAGAGAGACGAAAAGAAAAGCGGGTCCCCAGCCCTCGCCCCCTGGGCCCATATCCTTCCAGAAAAGGCAACGCGAAAGGCGTTATGTGCAGCTCGCCCAACAGAGTTGATCTCATCGCGTCGAGGTCAATCGTCGTCGTCTCGGCCTTCCCCGTCGCGACCGTCCACTGCGCCGACGTATAAAATGAGTGCATTCGCCGTCCTGCAAGGTGCGGAGGACGGAGACTTTGATCGGTTAGTTCAGAAGAAGAAGTCACAGCTTGCCAAGGAGTCTGCAAAGCGTGAGGCGGAGGCCGCTGCTTCACGAGCAGCCTTTGACGACCTGAAGGCCAAAGCTGGCCAGTCCAATTGGGCAGATGACGATGAGGAGGACGACGATTTTTACAGCCTGCCGGTGCGCTGCGCACACACGGGAACCGAACACGTGAGCTCTAGCTACCTACGTGCAAACCAAGACACGCCTCTGCTGCTGCGACGAGTGGCTCTAATGCCATCTGCATGTCCCTGTGTGTGACGCTGTCCTGGTCTGTCGCGCTCGCAGCCTGTGCCAACCAGCAGACTGCCACTGGCACCGGGGTTGAATTCTCCAGCAAACGGAGCGGCCTCGCCGGAGGAGGACGAGGACGACGACGAAGACGACGACGAGGACGACGAGGAGGACGACGAGGAGGAGGACGTGCCTGCGGCAGCGGCGCCGGCTGGTGCACCGCTAACCGAGCCTAAGCGTGGCAAGAAGCCCAAAAATGGCAAGGTGCAGGCGGAGCTCGAGGAGGTGGACAGCCTGCTTGCCGAACTTGAGAATTCGGACAGCGGCAAGAATGTGGAGGCGGGCGGGCTCTCCAAGGCAGCAGCCAAGCGAGCAAAGAAGAAGGCCAAAGAAGCGGGTGCGGTGGCCGATGTGCCCGCCGCAGCAGCAGCCGCCGCCACCGCAGCCGAGCCAGAAGGCCGAAACGGTGCAGGCGAAGACGCCGATGAATCGCCGGGCGCAGCTGCCGACGAGACAGCAGGCAAGTCAGCAGAGGAGATCAAGGCGATGATCAAAGCGAAGGCCGCGGCAGCCGCCAAGAAGAAGAGCAGCGGCGCCAAGGGTGTTGCAGCGAGCGCGCAGCAGGCGGCCGCCGCAGCTGCCAAGGAGCGCGCGAATGCTAAGAAGAAGAAGAACGATAAGTCGCACTATAACCAAACGCCGGGCTGAGGCGGTGGCGGCGGTAGTGGCGTCCTGATGGACGGCGCCGCGCCGCACCACTCGCATCGGATCCGCCATCGTCTGATCGGCCGGGCTGCGCGGTGAAGTGGCCCATACAGAAGCAGAGACGCGCCACGCGCGTGCAGAGACGCACCGCGCGCGTGCAGCGCCGCGCCGACTGAGAAATCCGCGCCGCCCCAGCGGTTTACCGCGGGGAGGGGATCCTCGGAAAGATCTCGGATGAGCGCTATGTTACGGCTGAACGTTTGCATCTAAATTAGGCTTCCGTTAGGTCGGGCTGTCTGTTGTTTATGTAGTAAATATGTAACTTGAACTTGTAAAACCGAACGATGCTATAAAATAGCTGTAAAGTGCACGTTGTCGAGAAGCAACGGAGAAGCTCGCGGTCAGCCGCGGACCCGCGGGGTCCGCGCGGCGAGCGGGAGTCAGCACCCGTCCGCTCCGCTGCGGTCGGTCCTCGCCTCGCCGTTCGACCGGTGGGGCTCGGTCCTACACCGCGGCACCGATGCGATGGAACACGCGCCCCCCGCGGGACGGCGGACGTCGCCTCCGTTACGCCTCCCGTTATGCGCCGCCGCCGGTCGGGACCGTCGCGGCTCGGCGCTCGCGCGCGCGGGCGGCGTCGCGCGTGGCGAAACGCGTGCGGACGGGTAGGGCCGTCGAGGGCGGCGCGCGGGGATCGAACGGCGGGGACGGGGCGTGTGCGCGGCGCGGCGGCGCGGGGGCCTTCCCTGCTACCCTCGCGCGGGGGCTGCCTCTCGCGCCGGGCTTGAAGCCTCGTTCATACCTCCGACCGAGCGCCTTCAACCTAGAACCTTTCGCGGCTTTCGCAGGTTCGATTTTGCATTTCGTCTTCCGTTCTTTCGGCCCTGGGGTACGGTACAAAGGGGTTGGTGTGTATTCGCGCTTGATGCCCGCGCCGCGTGCGCACGCGAGACTGCGTGCACGATGGTGCGTCTTCGCTCTCACGACATTTGCTCTCGTTTGGTCGCTTCATGCGGTCTTCTCGGCGTGCACGCCCACGGCGAGGCGCGAGAGCACACATTCCACGCGAGCCTCGTCACGCGAGCGTCGTGACAAGCGTCGTGACGAGCGTCGCCCGCGTCCTCGGCGCGCTCAGCGCGTCGGCCCGTCTGCACCTCAGTTGATGCTCGGCGGCGGTCCTTCGTGGGTGACGAGTGCATCTTTCCATCGGGTGGCAATGATGGACGCGAGACCCTGTGGTGCGGGGCCCACTGGCCGCTTGGCAGGCTCGACGAGCAGCTTGCGCAGAGCGCGCTTATTCTCGTGCCCCCTAGCGCCCAGGCCGTTGTAGTGGTACAACTCGAGCGATGCGGCAGGCGCGGCGGACTCGGCGGGCAGCGTCGCGGCCTCTGGGTGCAGCGGCATCATGATGCGCTGGAAATGGTCCCACAGGATGAGCGAAGTTCCCTCTGGGTCGAGCTGGGTGCGCAGCTTGTCAAGGGGGGGCGCTTGCCATTGCGGCAGCGCGGCCACGAGCGTGCCTAGGTGCTCACCCGACACGAAGCCATTGCCCTCTTGGTCGAGCTCGGAGAAGGCGGCAAGCAAGCGCTCTTCGAGGGCGGCGCGCGCGCCGACGGCCTGCACCCGCGTGGTGAGTGCGAAGAGGATGGAGTAGTGCGACTCGCTCGCGACCACCCATATTGGGTGCACCGGCTGTTTGAAGAACGAGCCCACTTGCAGGTAGCGCAGCGCCTCGAGCTCCGAAAGCAGGCCGACGGGTGGGCGTAGCGGCACGCCCCGCAGCATGAAACCGCCGCCGAGATCGCGAGAGCCGTCGAAGACGTTGGAGACGCCCACGCCGAGAAGCAGCAAGTTGAGCACCTCCTGCGAGCAGTGCCCGAATTGCGGGTCGAGCAGCGGCTGGCTCGGGTCATCACGCTCTTCGGAGAACCGCCCGACGCCTCGAGTGAGCAAGGCGGACACTAGGAAACCGAGTGCGCCCAGTGGCGATGCGAGGCCGTGCCGGCGTGCGCGCAGCGCCTCAAGTGTCGCGTGCCAGGTCGTCGGGCGCGCGGCGTGCGCGACCAGCGCACCCAGCAGCTCCGGGTTCGCACCACGCTCATCCTGCATCCAGCTCTCCTCCAGCATCGCCGCCGTCGGCACGGCCAGCACCACCTGGCACGGCGTGGGCGCTAGCGTGGCGCCACCGCCTGCGGCGGCCATCGCCGCAGCGCTCGGCGTCGTGGCGCACGCGACGAGCGCATCGGCGAGGCCGCGCAGCAGCGCCTCGCCCGCCTCCGTCTCCGACGGAAGCAGGCTTCCGTCGCCCGCCGCCGCCTCATCGAGCCATGTGGGCAGCGGCATCGGCGGGCCGGCCGGGTCGTCGCCGCTGAAAAGCAGCCGACGCAGCATGAAGGCCTGCGCGGCCGCGAGCACGGCGCACGGGCCGCCATTGATCTGGGCGAGGCCCGCGCCAAATGGCGTCACGCCGGGCGCGTCTGACACATCCACGTCTGCGAGCGTGAAGCCCTGCATCCGCCACTGCCGTGCAACCTCTGGCGCGGGCGCATCGCCAAAGATGATGCGTGAGAGCGCCGGTCCTCCAGCATCGGCCTCCTGCACGGTCGCGGCGTCGAGCCGTGAAATCCCGTCGCCCTCGGGGTCGAATGGCGGCACGGCGGCAGCTGCACCCGGTTGACCCTCCAGCGAGAGCTCGAGGGCCATCCGCAGCTCTCTCTCTTCGGCCGTTTCTACCGCCGGCATGGCCTGCTGCTGCTGCTGCTGCTGCTGCTGCAAAGAGAGCGCGAGCGCCTCCTGCAGCTGCCTCTCCTCCTCATCCATCGGCTCTTCCATTGGTCTCAGGGCGCAGCCTGTGAACACTCCGCAGCATCGGATGTTTCGTGTTTAGAACGAACAACACTTTCATCTCTCGACACCTCCTCCCTGCTCTTCAGTCTGTACATGGGGGCTGGCGACCTTTTTGCGAAGATGGTCTTCATATCCAACAAGAAATAGAAGAGCTCTTTTAGTGGGTACGTTCTCGTTGTGCTGCACCCGGTGGCAGATCTTCAGCGTTCGTGTCGTCCGCCCGCAATTGTAGAAACTCGATTGCGTGCATTTTACTTGAGGCAAGAAGACATTCGAGATGTGCTCCGCCTTCTGTTACGGCCGCTCTGCCTGCTTTGAGTGGCGAGGTGAGTGCGACGCGACCGAATGAATTCCACGCGCATTTATCCTTTGCGAGAATAACCCTGCCGTTCCACATCCAATGGGACTGTGCACACACGGCATGAGAAGTCATGGACGCAAGTACACGGCAGGCGTAGATGGAAACGCCAGAGAGGTTCGTGCGCGCACCAAAGTCGCCGTTGCGCTTAACGAGCAGGAGCAATCCCATGCCTGATGTGGTCGAGAACGCCATCAAGCCGAGCATGCGCATCATTAGGGTCTCGAAGGCGCGTGATGAGCGCCAGGCTCCCATGTTCTTCTGCCCTTCGAACCGCTCGAGGCGGCGCGAACTTGAGATGAGGGCTTTCAACGCGGTCATCACATTGGATTGAGGTTTCGCGCGCTCCAACCCTTGGGCTCCGTTGTGGCTCGGTCTCCATATTCATACTTGTAAAGGGTTTCGTGGCGCGTCAGCAACGCCTTTACCATATGCAACGTCCCTCGACGGCCTCGACGGCCTCGTCGGCCTCGTCGGTGCCCGTTGGCGGTCATGCAGCAGCGTCCATCGCGGGCTCCACTGGCCCACCGAGCCCGGAGGACTCATTTGCTGACGACGACGTGCCGCAAGGGCCGCAGCGGTACCTATGGGAACAGATCTCAATGTCAATTGACGTGGTGGAGCGCGAAGAGATTGAGCGCGTGGTGGGCGAGAAGCTAGTGCGAGAGTGCACCGACGTGTACGCCGAGGTGCGCGCGCTGCAGGAGATCTTGAACGATTACTCCGCGGACACCGACGCACTCGTGCGGAAGTGCTCCTCGATGCCACGCTCGCTTGGCTCGCATCCGGCGGGCCTCGTGCAGCTCGAACTCAAATCACTCGTCACGCAGCTCCGCAAGCGTGCGGCGGCCGCCGGCAAGCCCGAGGATGCGCTCCTTCCGCAGCCGAGCAGCCCGCAGCGCAAGGCGCTCGAGCACGTGCTCCAGAATGAGGTTGAGCGGCCTGGGACGGCATCGGGGCTGTTGCGACCGGGCACGGCCGATGGCGGTCGAGTCTCGCTCCGCGACATGCGCCTCGCGAGTGCCGGCTCGCGCCCGGGCACCGCCTCGCAGCCCGGCTCACTCTCCTCACGGCCAGGCACGAGCTCTGGAACTGGCTCTCGGCCAGCGACCGCGGCGATGGCGAGCGCCCCTACAGGGAGCTTGGGCGACGCCGGCGCGCCGCCACCCAGCAGGAGCGGCAGCTGTGGCGGCGGCTGCGCCAGTCGGCCCACAAGCCGCGCGAGCGGCCGTCCGAGCTCAGCGGCCTCGTCTGCTGGCTCAGCCGACAGCAACGAGCGCAGCAGCAGCAGCCGCGGCGGCGGTCTCGTCGTATCGCGCTTACGTGCGGCACTTGAGGAGGAGAGGCAGGCGCTGCTCGCGCAAGCCGAGGGCCTGCGGCTGGCAATTGATGACGAGCACGACTACCGCGGCAAGGTATCGGAGCCATTGCCGAGCCTCACGAGCTTACTCGACCTGAAGCGTTCGCTCCAAGCCATTCTTCAGCGCCAGGACCAGAGCGCCTTCAACGCCCTCGCGCCGCCCGAGCAGCTCGCCGCGCAGGCCCGCGGGCGAGCGGCGCTCTCACAACATGCGCCTCTGCCTAGCTCGCTACCCTCGCGCGAGGTGCGCCTTGAGGGGAGTGCAACGCGAGACCACTGATCGCAAGACCCGGCGCCCGTCGGAATCAGCCGCGAATGCGATCGGCCGATATCGCGTCCGGACGTGGCATAGTATGAAACACGTAAAAAGCAAGTATAGGTAAAAAACACCACGAACGGCGCCTGCCGGCGGTGCATCGCGCGCGCCAGGGGGCAGGGGCGGTCAAAAAGCCGCTCAGGCGAACGCAGCGGCTGCCGGCTCGCGGCTGGGGCTGCGGCGACGGCTGCTGCGACCTGCGTGCTGCGTGCACTGCGGTGCTGGGCATGGCGGTTGGCGCATGCGACCGGGGAGACCCCACGACCACGCCCGCGGCAGCGGCCCGGCGCGGTGCCGCACTGTCAAAGCGTCGCCGGTCTCGACCGGCGCCCGGGAAGCGGGATCGGGGATCGAGCTTCGAGGCCTTCCGTGGTCTGCCCGTGGACCGGTCAACGGTCTCCACCCGCCAGCCGCCACCCGCGGGTGCCCCAGACGCCAGAGGAGGGGTGAGTCAAGGGGACGAAGTGTCGAAGTCCGGCCCAGTCGGCCGGCCGGCCCGCACCGCGGGTCCCGGCTGCGTTTCCGTTCGGCCGTTTGCGTTTCCACGGCAGTTGCCGAGACACGGCCGGCGCGACCGCGGATCCGACCGCGACTCCGCGAGCGCGGGAACGCCTAGGGAACGCCGCGCCGAGGCGAGGAACCCGGCTATACTATATAGCCGGGCCGCCGTCCGATTATAGGTTTATTATAGACCGCTGACGCTTAGAACCACACGTCTATGCTCTATCGCTTCGGAGCACCCAGGCTGTAACCGGAGGTGCTCAGTCGTCGTTATAAATTATGCTTTCGATTATACCCGGCTTTATATAGTTTAACGATTTTCCATCCAATCGTGTCACCTCACCCAGCTCAGATCAGTACCTGCATCCATGGAACTCGTAGGAGCACTTGGAGCAGTGCCGAAGGGACGAGACGCGGCGCTTGTACATGTAGAGATTCGGCAGCCACCGCCAGCCCAGTGCGCGGAGGTGATTGCGCTGTGTGCCTGTGCTGTGTGCGCTGGCGATGCACCTGCTCGCGGTTCACCTGCTGCTGCCCCCCCGGCGCCGACAGCCAGCGGCCTGCTCCATTTGATCGGGCTTCCCCCACGCGATATCTGCACGCGCTGCCGGACTTGGTCGTGTATGCTCGCTATTTGCGTGTTGATGCGGTCATCTCGCGTCGCATCGTTGAGACCTCGGGCGACTCTTTCGGGGGAACGCCACGGGTGCGACTCCGGTTCGCTGCTGGAATGCCACCAGGGCTGCTGGTAATGCCGAATCCTGAACGGAGTGCCTGCCCCTTCAGGCTTGGGATCCTGCTTGGCCGGCTGAAGCAGTTGCTGTGACCGTTGCTGCTGCTGCAGCCGATCCTTTGTGCGCTCCTTTGCTCGCTTGTGCCAACGCTGAAGCCTCGATGCAGCTATCTCATCATCGCGCGGCGCGTCCTCAAAGAGAGCGGCTCGCCACATTGTCATGATCCCACGATTGCTGCCTATGGATGCAGTTGAGGCCGCAAGAGCTTTATTGATCGCGTCGAGGTCGCCCTTGTGCTGAGCCGAGCGCAGTTGCTCGATTGGGGGAGCCGCTTGCAGTCGCATTCGCTCGATGTCAGCCGCCAGCCGTCGGCTACCCGATCGGGGTCGACTTTGCTGGATGAGACGTAGCCGCGCGCGAGTTAAGAGATAGGAAGATGCGGAAACAACCGAGCCGAGGCCTTCATAGTCGACCATTGTCGGTGTTACTGGTCGATGGACGTCGGATCCTGGCCACGATGTTGATGTGCTCGGTGGAGCGCTCGCGAGCACCATGTGCTCGAGAATGGACAATGACCAGAAATTCCGGGCGGGGAGCGTAGGGGAGCGATCCAAGGCTTGGACTTGCAAGGGAGGCAGTCGGAAACTCGGTTTCCACGACGACTCGGCATTTCGCGCGACACAAGTCCGTGTAACAGCGCGGCGCGTCGCTATGAGTTCTCTGAAAGGTCGTAGTGTGGGTGTGCGGAGTGCTTTTGGAGGCTGACTCGTCCTGGAAGCTTAGTCCCAAGCTTAGTCCGCTTAAGTATGAATATTAACCCCGCCCGGCACGCAGTCCCCGAAAGTTTCTCGACATAAGGGTTCTCCCTTCTCCGAGGACATGACTCGCCGCCCACTCGCATCGGACCTCGGAGCGCGCCGGCTCGTGAGACGTCAGGTCGTGTGCTTACCGCGATCCGATAAGCAAGTGCCGAGTTTTAAATTTGTATGCGACCTTTAGGCCTTCCGCGTTGGTACCTTGCCTTGTACAACCTTAGCAAAGGCTTAGCTGTTGAGACGCACGCTGCATAGGGGTATCGTACGGTCGGATATCGAGCCGAGCGCGGATCGCGGATCCGATGCACCGTTTCGACGGTTTTCTAAACCATCAAAGCAGCTGAATTTTAACCAAAGAGGAAAGTTGTCTCCAGCATCAAGTCCAGCAACCAGCATAGCCTCCCACACCAATGAGCACACGCTAGAGCAAGAGCTCACAGCTCGTCCACCTCAATGCCATCGTCCGGCTTGAAGCGCGAGGCGCCCGTCGGGTCGTCCACGACGATGATGAACGGCTCGTTGACATCGAGGAGTGCCTCGAGCTTCTCGACCGTATCGAGGATGGCGATATGTTCTGCGGTGAACTCGGCGCCGGCCTCGGCCTGAGCACCACGCATATGCGACGACAGGTTCCAAATCGCATTGTTGATGTGGTTGTAGACCGTGTCGATGCGCCGCTTGCTGTCCGCGCCTATCTCGAACTCGAGGTGTGGGATGCGAACCGCCGCCGCCCCTGACTTGAAGAGAACGCGCCACAGGTCTGTGGACTGCTCGACGCGCAGCGTCATGAGCGTCGGCGGCGCATCTGGGTCGGGAAGCAGCACCTTCAGCTCTGGCTTGTCCTGTTCATTGCGCCGGATCTCAAACTGCGGGAGCGTGCCGAGGAACTCCTCGAAGCTTCCGCCGCACGCATCCTCGAACTCGTCGTAGTCCTCGTACCAGTCGTTCAGCTGCACTAGCATGTTGCCAATCTGCTCGACTCCAATCCACTCGGTTCCTGTTAAGAGCAGGCTGCTGTAGATGCTCTCCACCTCGTCCACGATCCGGTCAATCTCCTGATGCCCGATTGAGAGCTTGTATCCAAAAGATGCTGGCACTTGTCCTTTCGTGCCGGCCCGAGCGAGCTCGGCCTTGGCGGCCACTTCGAGGGGTGAGCGGTAGATCTCCTCGAGGGAGGCGGGCTGCGCCGGAGGCACCGTCGGCGCTGAGGGGGCGGTGCTCTCGTCTGAGGGAAGCATCGAGGACAGCAAAAAGCGAGCTCTTCTGATGTGTCTCACGGGAAACAAAGAAGTTTGAACCCGAACCTGTCGCCGGATTTGTGTACACGCAGAGTTCGGATCTCCCCCCGCCCCTGTGGGAAAAGCTGTTTTCTAACAATGCTGGCTCTCCGGGTTTCACGTGTGGCCAGTCGCGCGGCGCCTCTGCGGGCGCTGGGCACGAAGGCAGCTGCGGGCAAGCCGCTGCCCTCGGGTACGCTTGCTGCCGTACACCCGCGCCCCGGCTCAGAGGGGCGGCGACTCCAAGAGAGTCAGGCGGGGAGGGAGCAGAGCACGCACGTGTTCAGAAGACCTGCCAATGAGCCCCCGCTCTCTTGTGCGCGATGCTCACTCGTACCGCGTGCGCCGCGCCTCGTGTATCGCTAGGTGTGATTGTCGACAACGAGGACATGGCTACGGGCATGGAGAAAAAGGAGATTGAGGGCACTGCCGACATCTTCTGGAGCCGCGAGCCAATCATGGGTCCCAGGGGAACCAAGGAGAACCCGGCAATCGTGCCGTCGTTCAACACGTCGCGCGTCGTGGGGCTCGAGACCGAGCAGGCACGCGCCGCTTCCATTGCCTGCGGCTCGCGCCTTGGCATGCGACAGCACGACGTGGCGCCTGCGCGTGTGCCATGCTGCCGCCGCCGCCGCTGCGGAGACTTACTGCGCGCTCATCGCTCGCTTGCTCGGCAGGGTGTCATCTGGTTCAAGCTCGAGAAGGGCCCGCTGCACCTCGTCGCCGATCAGTACTTCAAGCTGGAGCAGCTGGATGGTGGCGATCACCACTAAGCGGATGTAATACGATATGGGTGTTTACCACCCGCAACCGAGCCGCGCCGCAGGGATGCGGCGAGGTGGGGATGGGAACGGCGGGCCGAGACTGCGAGCCTAGTGGCTTGCAGCGGGCCGTGTGGCATAAGGGCGATTTATTCTGCCCCGCGAGAGGCGCGCGCTCAGCCTCAGGACACTCGTGCGGTAAGGACGTGAGAAGGTAAGGCGATTTGGTACAGATCCTTCCATCTTCGGGCTCAGCCAAAGTTCCCGGCCTGGGCGACCAACGCCGCGAAAATGCTTACATGTTTGATGGCGAAATGCCCATGATGGGCGCGCGCGTCGAAGATCTTTAATCCCCTCAAAGTGGTAACTTCGTGCAGGAATCCTATTCCTATGAACAGCTTTTTCCTCGCGTCCGCGCTTTTCCCTCGCGGCTCATGCCGAAGGTGGACCTGAGCATCTGGAAGGGCGCACCACGAGTTGGCACTCCGTTCGTCGGCTTCATCCCCTTGAAGGCGCCCATCGAGACGAAGGGGATCGTGCTCGATGAGGAGGACGAGTTCACTGTCTCCATGTTCATGGATCGGCAGAATTTGGCAGGCCGTTCAGTCGGCCTGTGCATCGACCTGACCAGCCTGCAGCCGAGCGTGAATCAGCTGTATGACACAGCCGAGTGGAGCCGCGACTGGGATGTCGAGTACTTATCGCTTCCCTGCGCGCCTCCGTTGAGCGAAGCAGAGCCGGGCACCGAGTGGCGCGAGAGTGTGCCATCCGAGGAGATTGTGAGCCAGTTCATCGCGGCAGTCGAGCGCTTCTGGGCGTCGCCGGCCAACGGGCGCCGCCACATTGCCGTGCACTGTGTCACCGGTTTCAACGTGGCCGGTTACATGATTGCTCGCTTCGGCATGCGCGTAGCACCACTCGACCGAGTACTCGGCGCGATCGCAGCGAGCCGGCCACCCGGCGTGTACGCGCCCGAGTTCCTCGAGGCGTTGTGGGAACACGCGCCTGCCAACAGCGTCGCGGACAGCTGGGTGCAGCCACAGCCGCCCGCGTGGCATCCGATCGTATTTCGAACGATCGCGTTGCCACCGCGCAAGCCACCGGCGGCACCAGCCTCAGCACCTTTAGCCTCGGCACCAGCTCCCTCGAGTACAACGGCCATGCCGCCGCCGCCGCCGAGGTCCGTGGCGGCACCGTCGGCCACCGCAACGATGGCGCCACCGTCCGCGAAGGTAAAGCCGGCTGTGCCGCTCTTCCACGCTCTTGCCGCCGACACCGCCCCTCGCAGCACACCAGCCTCCTCGTCATCTTTGGATGCCTCGCCGTTTGCCGCCCAGATGGCGGGCGGGCCCACGGCGGCGCCCAAGCGACCGCCGCCGACGGCGTGCGCTATCGACAGCGAGGCGCCGCCTACCAAGAAGGCCGCTCTGGAGGTGGCTGGTAGCGATGCGGGGCCAGGCGCGGGCGTGGGACCGCTGGCGCTTTGTAGCGTGGGCCGTGCGCTCTCTCCGGAAGAGGCCGCCGCCCTGCACCGCACGTGCGAGGAGCTCGTCGGTGGCGGCAGCAACGGCAGCGGCGGCGTCGACGCCAGCGGCGCACGCGCAGAGGCCAGCTGCCGGCGGCTGCCTTGCCGCAGCCACGGCGTGTCCCTCCGGCGTGAGCACTTGCAGGCGATGCAGCTGAGTGGAGGCTCGGGTATGCTGGTCACGTGGAAGGCCAGTGGCGAACGCGTGCTGCTCCTCGTGCTCGCCGATGCTTCGAGTGAGACCCAAACGCGGTCGGTGCTGTTCGACGACCGAGGCGGCGCGTGGCAGCTCCCGCCGATGCACTGGCCACGGTTGCCGAGCTCGGCAGCCGTGGCCAGAGAGGGCAGCATGGGAGGCGCGGGAGGCAGCGAAGGCACGCACGCGGGCCTCGTGTTGGCCGGCGAGGTGGTCGGTGACAAGGAGGGCGAGGGCGGCAGCACCACGTGGCGACTGCTCGCCTATGATGTGCTCGCGATCCACGGAAATTCCACCTGCAACCAGCCACTGAAGAAGAGGCTCGCGCTGCTGAACACGGATGTGCTGCCGCCGCGCAAGGCGTCGCCTGCGGTGGCCACCGAGAGACTACGCGTGCGTGCCAAGGATTGCTTCCGCCTCAAGTACGTGCCGTACCTGCTCGATAAGTTCCTTGCGAAGGTGACGCACCCGATACGTGGACTCATCTTCCTCAGGGACGATGCGTGCCACGCGCCAGGCACGAGCGAGAGTGCGGGGCTCGACTGGCTTCTGGAGCCGCCGGCCGGCCAGGCGACCAACGCGGTCCCGCAGGCCGAGCTCGTCGCGCTGGCGGAGGCGCACTTCAAGTGAGCTCGTACCATGGTGCGTGGCTTCCGTGACCTCTTCTGGCCTATGTGTGGCCGCGGCGGGCGGCACGCGGGACACGTGGTCACCGTGCGCGGTGCGATACACCTCGCGATTTGAATCGATGCCTACCTCCTCTCGTGAAAATAGTGTTCTGATATGGGGCCCCTCGGCTTCCAGGTGCGCAAACGATGCCATGGCTCTGGGTATGCCCGCGCCCTCCATGCAGCGCGCATGTGCCCCATGATGTGCTCCTCGCGATCGTGTGCCGGCTGTTGATGACTTTGCCTTCAACGACGAGGCGAAGCTTTTCGAGTTTGAAAGCTGGGATGTGATTGAGCTGAGCATCGAGCCCGGCAAATCCCTGGCCACGGCATGGCGAAGGCGATACCCAGTTGCATCGCAGTGGATGAGCCGGCGAGAGGAAGCTGAGTGGAGGAAGGAGGAGGCCATGTTGCGCCATCGGCATCGCGCGCGAGGCTAAGCACGTGGCGGCCAAAGAGGTACTCTGAGAAAGCGAAATACCGAGATAGCTGCCATACAAGAGCTGCGTTTGTCCGCACCTTGGGGGTCGATTGCCGATTGGGCAATTGGGCATTTTTAAGGGCATTTTGGGGAATGAATCCACGACCCGTCCGCGTGGAAGACGATCGCGGCCCGGCCGACCCGAAACCGGCGCCGGCGCCGGCGTGGGCCGGACACCCGGGGCCGCCCGGGCTGGATCCACGGTCCCCCGCGGCGACCCCGCGGGGGCGGCGGCGTGGCGAACGCGCCGGACGGGGCTTAGACGCCGGCGGCGGGCGGCGGCGCGGCCGGTGCCCGGTCGCCTCCGCGCTCTCACCTCTTTCAGGTTAATTCCGAGAGGAACCGAGGCGTCACACCCCCCTTCCTATTACTAAAGACGTCGAGTACACCGCGCTGCACGTTGCACTGCACTACATCATATTCAGATAGGGCCTAGGTGGAGGGGACAACGACAACCGCATCACACATTCAATAACAAAGTTGTCAGAACCCCAACGACAAGAGCCACTCCCTGATCGTCTTGTCGTGGATTCCCTTGACCTCTACCCGGCCGTGGAAGAGTGTGACTGGGCTGGCGCACAAGCGCTCAAGTTCCTTGCCCAGCGTTGCAGCGTTGCCTGCAAACTTGCGGACAATCGTCACCTTCCGTGAACCGCCAGTTCGGAAGTCGGTGTAGACGGGCAGGTTTCCCAATCGCGAACGGTGGACATGAAAGTCCAATTTGGTGCCTGTTGGCGGGCCTTCGGTGATCGTACCAAGCCGCAAGGCATCGCGCAGCGTCACTGCTGTGGACCTGTGCAACGACGCATACTGCGTTTGGTTTTGTGTGCAGCGCATGGGTCGTGTGCTGACGGTGATCGGGTTAAGGCTGATAGCAAGCACACCTGCCACTGGCGGCGCGCTCGAAGTGCAGCAGCGACAACGGAGCCCGCGCAAACAGCGCGCGCTGCGTTGAGAAAAGCCTGCTGAGCATGTGGCTGACCACGCGTTGCTTTTGCTCTTGCCCCACACACTCACCGTACCGGTACCGGTACACCGGAACGGCGCGCATTTTTAGAGACCGTAGCGCCATGGCGGCGCACTGAGCCCAGACTGGCAGCGGTGAATTGGCGATCAATCACAGACGGCATTTACCGGATATCATTTTCTCACGATTAGAATGACGGTTTGATCCAAATCACCATACGCATATTGTTTCTGCAATTGTTTCGGCCTCACGGTTACACGGTTTATCGCCATGGATGGCTCAAATAGATCCAGCCGTGGTGCCGATTGATGCATGAACCATGATGGTTGTCGCTTATATCACTTATATAGTTCGGGTTCGTGTTCCAGCGGTGCACGAGATCGCGGTGTCGAGAGTTCGAATTGTGCCTGCCGCGCTGTGGTACGGTACCGGTACTCATTGTGCATGCTCCACAGTTGACCCCTGTCTCGTCCGGCCTGTCCAAGGGCTAGGCCTGTCAACAGGTGTGCGCTCCTTCCTCCTAGTGCGCTCTCTCCAAACCTCCCATCGACACCCTTCGTTGACACGTTGAGAGCTGTCCTGTGCCACACGTTTGCGCCTGCTGTATTGCTACTTTGCTAGCGTGTATTGACCCGCATAAACTGCGTCCGGCCTTGGGTGGTTCGGCCGCCGCGTTATACGAAGCCCCCAGACGTAGCCGGTCCGAGTGCGGCCGAGGCCGAGGTGCTCCTCTGCCCGTCGGTGGACTCGTTCAGGCGCTTCTTGAGCGCAGCAATCTCAGCCTTCGTCTGCTCGACCTTCATGGTGGCATCGAGGCGAGGTGAGTCCTCGTCCATGCTGAGCCGTTTCACCTCGTGTTTGACCGACCTGAGGAAATCGGCGCGCGCAGTCGCGTCTCGCACCCACTGCGGCGAGTCAGGGATGATGAACGCGAGGAACACCTTGAGAACCAGCAGCACATGCTCCACGAGGAAGAGCACCAACATCTGCCAGAAGAGCACCTCGTTCGACCAGCCCTCGCACATCTCGCAGTGCAGCTGGTTGTACATCTTCGAGCCGCGGTTGCACACCGCCTCCTTGAGCTCGTCCGTGCCGTAAGGTCTCGGCATGGCCTCAGTCACAAGGTACTGCTGTGCGGGAAGCCACTCAACGCCGCCCACGGCCGCCCAGCAGTCGTTGATGTTCTGTGCGCACTTGATCGTGAAGCTGTCGTCCGTGCCGTAGAATCGCGCGCGTGGCGAGAGCGTGGCCTTCGCCTCGGACATCGAGCCGTTAATCGAGCCGTTGGCCTGCAAGATGAAGTTGGGCCAGATGCCTGCGCTGTCGCCGATGGTCTCATAAGGGACGGCGGGCGAGCACGAGTCGCTCGTGGCGATCGAGGGCACGAGCACATACTTGCGGAATGTCCACGAGGTGAAGACGAAGAGCGAGACGTTGATCGGCAGCGCAATCCACGACATGAGCACGAGCACGTCCTGCCACGAGCCAATGTCCTCTGCGCCTTCATATCGTCGCCGGCGCGACTGGAGAACCTTGATCGCGTCGAGTCGGATCTCGATGAAGTTGCCCACCGCCGAAGAGATGGCAGCGATCGGGAAGGCGGCCGAGAACATCGACACGTACCCGAACTGGACCACCTTGGTCAGGAACTCGGCAAAGGTACCCGGGAAGACCTCCTGCGTGAGCTCGAGCTCAATCGACTTGTGGAAGGCCAGCCGCTGCTCCTCGGGCGGCATGCCGGCCAGCTCCCTCTGGGCTATCCTTTTGGCGCGGCGACGGTCATTCTTCACCGCGACTGGCACCACCGAGGCAGACGGGGGCGAGGGCGGCGGCGTGGTCATCGCCATCACCTCATCCTTCCAAAGCGCCTCGTCCGCCTCGGATTCTCCCTCCGTCTCCTCCCCTTTGGCCACGGTCTCTTCATGTGCAGCCTTGAGTGCAGCCTCGCCCTCGGGCGGAGAGGGTGGGGGGGTCATCCCGGGCGCGGCTGGCGAGGTGGGGCGGGGAGTCAGGCGGGGCGATTCAGGTGCTGGCGGGGGCATCGATGACTCAGCCGTGGCCGCTTCGGGCGACGGCAACTTCACACTGCTAGGGGCGGCGGCGTCCAGGGCGGGCGGGGAGCGGCCGTCGTCCGGGCTCGCGGGCGAGGACGTGCCCAAGCGTGGCGACACGGGCGACAAGGGCAGCTGGATGTTGATTCCGGTGAGGAAGGGGTTGACCTCGGGGCTGGTCTCCGGCTGATCGACCGCAACGGTCTTCGTCTGCTTCTTGGCGTGCTGTTTCATCTGCTTTTCGAGCTTATACTGGCTGTACATGGTCAGGGCCACAGGCACAGCGACCTGCAGGATGCCCTCGTACACCGTCTTGAGCAGCGTGTAATTGACCATCATCTGGCGCAGGTCGAACGAGCAGTCGCGCTTCACGAAGACGAAGTTGCATCCCGACTCGGCCAGCGTGGTCGCGTTGAAGTTGCAGCATGCGGCTCCGACCGCGGACGTTGCTGTGCATTCCGGCACGGTGTTGGCGAATCGGAAGCAGCCTTGCCGCACGCCGCATGTCACATCGCCGGGCGCATCCGGTGAGCCGTCCCAGGGCGCCTCCGCGGACTCTCCCGGCAGGTACCCGCATAGGTCTCGATACGGCCTGCCATCCTCAGAGATCCCCTCGGAGAAGGGGACTGCGACGCCATTTGCCTTGATGAAGGCTATGTAGAAGAGCGTGATATACGAGTTGATGAAGGTGAACACCATCACCTTGAGGATGCGCTGGTCCTGGTACTCAGTCTCTGTGCGGTAGTTCTCGAGGTCGTTGAGCGCAGTGGCGAGCGTGACGTACAAGTTGTTCATGACCTGGATCCAGATGACAGATAGCAGATTCGGAATCTGCTGGCCGAACCCCCCACCCCAGAAGGGATGCGTGCGCAGGTACACATTCACCTGCACCAGCATCTTGAAGACGAGGATCGCTAGTTGGCCAATGATCATCAGGCCCGTCATCAGGAGGAGCTGCGGCACGGCGAAGTACATCTTGATCTTCGTACGCTGCTCCTCTGGGAAGTACTTCTTCTTCTCATCGCACACCTGCGCGCCGCGCTCCTGGTCGATGGCGACGAACCTGCCGTCCTCAGTGAAGAAGCCGTAGCCCTCCTCCATCTTGATGTTCTTCGTGATGCTCGAGAGGCAGCCCGTCTCTTCCTCGCGCCCCACCGCCTTCCAGCGCCCGTTGGCGAAGTTGGCGAGGAACTCGGGGCGAGGGGCCTCCTCCTCCTCGAAATCCTGCACATCCCAGATGTACGCGAGCACGGCGTTCCGGCGCTTCCAGCTCTCCATGTAGACAGTCGTCCACGCGGCCACAATGAAGCAGTAGATGAGTTTCGCCCAAGCTGAGTTGACCAGGCGGGTATCATCCACAGGTACCAGGCGACCGTCGGCCGCGGTCTCGAGGCCTTCGCGCATCGGAAACACCTCGGAGGCACCGGCGGCGATTGCAACGAGGGCGAGGATCGCGAGGTAGATGAGGTAGGTCTCGTAGTGCTCCATCCACGCGAAGTAGAAGGCCATGCTCTCCCCAAAGTAGTCGCGCACTTGATGCAGCGGCTGCTTGAACATGCCGGCGACCATCGCACTCGCCATCAGAAGACCAAGGGTGATGGCGCACGTGAGGTCGAAGGTTCGCGCGTCCATACCGATCGAGATGATGTAAAAGAAGAGGAGCAGGAACCACATCATCGTGCGGAAGAGGTCGGGGATTGTGGAGCGCAGCCAGCGCCCCTGGATGGGTCCTACCTCGTCCATGGCTCCCCATCGGAACCAAAGCTCTTCCTTCTCGTAGGAGTGTGGCCACACGAACGAGGTGATCGCCTTGCGTGCAACCATCTCGTCGAGGTCCTGCTGCGCGCCGCCGACCTCCTCGGCACCCTCGACGATCGAGTAGACGAGCCGCTGCCGCTCAAGGCTCGAGAAGAGCCTTCCCTTCTTGCGCTCGAAGATCTCGATCTCGTCCTCATCAAAGTCGCGGTAGGACCGCATCTCCTCTGCCTCTTTGCCCTTGTCGCAGAAGAGCCAGAGCAGAAGATATAGGCCGGGAATGTTGCGCAGATTGAAAGAGGGCGTGGGCGCGGTCGCCAGGCTGAGGGACCTGGCCACCTCCTGCGTGACAAGCATCTCGATCTCCGTCCGGCCTGCCTCTACAATGAGTCGGTCGAGCGTAGCCCAGACCTTGAGGTACATGCACTCGCCGTCGCGGCTCCTGCTGAGCTGGGTCATCAGACCGGCCTGGCGGAACTTGAGGATCATGTTCGCGCGCCGCTCCTGCCGCTTGTCGAGCTCTGTGAGCTGCTTTTTGAGGTGGTGTTCAATGCCACCGAGTCCCGTGGCACCGGCAACGGCACTCAAGCCTCCTCTTTTCAACGCCTCTTTGGCCTTCTCCCTTAGGAGCTCCTCGGACTCGACCGGATAGATGAGCACGAAGTCGGCCACGATGCCCTGCATTGCTCTCTCCTTGTCTTTGGCCTCAAGCTTTTTCTCGCGCTCGGCATCGGGCTTTTTGAGGGCCAGTCTTTCCGCCTTACGGGCCGCAATATTTTTCTGTCGCCTTTCCTCTTCGGTGAGCTCAGGGCCACCGTCCTGCTCTTCGGGCACGCCCATAATGACAGCGTGCCGCACAAGCGCTGAATGCCAAGACCGTTTCGTCGAATTTTGACAAATTTTTGCATGTTCTGCATGCATGCAAGCAACAGTCGAGCAAATAAACAAGCGTCAGCGGTTATGGGCATACTTTCTCCAAATCTCCCCCCACCCTTTCCTACTCCGTTGGCTACAGGGTATTCGATTGCGTTTAGATCTACTTGTGTTGTCGGTATGGCTACTAACGTTTTAGCTAAGCTTCCGATGGATCTGCTTCTCACGCTCGACCGCAAAAAGGGCCACCCGCGGGATTTTGACAGAGAGGAAAAAGAAGTTAGATTTTTTAGTTAAACGGACGCGTATTTACGGATACGGTACACACCTACAGTAACACATTCACAGCCATAACCCCCCAAAATGGGGCGCGGCGGACGACGTAACTGCGTGACCCACACTTGACGTCATTGGTCTTGAGGCTCACGCGCGCGCGCGTCACGTGCATTTCGAGTTCCTCCCCTCGGCGGCGAGAGGTCGTCGAAGTGCTCCACACCCTGAGCGTCGCGTTCTCCCTGGCCAATGCGGAAGAGTGCGCTTGCTCGCCCGTCGGAGGTCTAAGGTCTTGACGCGCTGCTTTCGCTGTGCCCCACACTAGCCTGACCGGCCAAGGAGCCACTGGAAGAAGAAGTAGACACCAAAGAACCAGATGAGCCCGCTGATCTGGCGGCCGCCCTTCGCCGCGGGCGCGGGCGCGGCTCGCAGCACGGGGGGAGCTGTGGGGTCGCTCGCGAATGGCGCGTCGATAGCATCCGCGTTGAATTGGCCGAAGGCCGAGGCGCCGTCCTCGGCGACCGGAAGCTGTCCGGCAGCGGTGTCGGCGGTTGCTGTTCGGCGGGGCTGCTGCTGCTGTAGGAGCTTGTAATAGTGCTCCGTCTGCTGCGCGAACTGGGTCCACTGCTCTGGAGAGGCGTAGGGTACTACGCCGGGCGGGCAGGCAGGCGCGCCATTGTTGTGGATGAAGAGACGCTCGCGCAGCCGGTCTATCTTCCAGTGCAAGTGCTGCAGCATCACAAAGTTGTGCGCGTCAATGTCCTGGAAGAAGAGCAGCGCCACGAGTCGCGCGCCGAGCAGGTAGACAGGGTAGAGGCGATGGAGAAGCTCGACTTTCTCGAACATGGTCAGCTGCGGGAGCTGTTGCTGCAGGAAGTCGAAGCCCTGGACGGTCGCCTGGTACTCGAAGATGGCGAGGGCGAGCAGCCCCGAGAAGCTCCACGTCTGCGCGCGGCACACCTGCTTGCGACGCGTGAGCAGGTAGGCGAGCGCGAGCCACACGACGTAAAAGAAGCCGAGGCCAGTCAGCAGCGACGTCGTGTCGTCCTTCTTCGCGATGCCCGCCTTCCCGAATTTATCGTAGAGATCACGCAGCTGCGCGTCGCTCAGTACCTCGTACGCAGCCTTGACCGCGAGGAACGCCTCGTCGCTCGGCGGCTCATCGTCCGCTGCCTCTCCTACGCCTGCATTTCGCTGTGCCTGCAGCTTGTCAGGGTGCACCTTGAGGCTCGCTTGCTTGTAGCCCTTTTTGAGCTCGGTGTGCGCGGCGCCCGGCACCACTTCGAGCATGTCGTAGTACGAAGGCTCTTTGAGCGCCACCTCGTAGCCAATCTTGACCGCCGAGAAGATGGCGAGGAAGCCGGCGGCGATCATGACGCCCTTCTGCAGATTTGGCGGCCGGCCGACGATTTTCGCCGAGGAGCACAGCCACTCGAGCATGGGCAGCAGCAGCATGCACATGACGAGGTCCCGGCCGCTGTTGCCGATGGACATGCTCACGGGCACTCGCGTCGCTTTCGCGGCAGGCGCGCCACGATGTCGGAAGCAAAAAGATCGACTAAGAGCTCGTGAGGAGATTTGATGAAACGGTCGCTTTTCGATCGAGATACAAGGACGCGTCCGTCTGCTCCGCCGCTCCGCAGTTCGCGTGCTGGTTCTAACTCACTCTGTAAATACCGTCCCGTGGTCCAGCCCTTAACTTACGTGATAGTACGTCGCCCGCCCCCAACCCGCGCGGCCCTGCATTGCTGCAACCGGCCGCGCGCGCAAACCTCGCCAGACCGACGCACCGACCTCCCACTTGACTCTTCACTCTTGAGAATTGTCTTCCCTTGTCCTTTGTGTGTGGTGGACCTTAATCCTTTACCCCACCCTCACACACGTACGGACGAGTCACAGACACATCCACAGAGAGCCTCAGAGCCGTAGAGAGCTCCTCACTGGCCCTTCTGTGGCCCCGGTCCAGCCCCGCCCCCAGAGCCGCGCTCTCGGCTTTCGCTCGAGATTCCGCTCGCCCCGTCGCACTCAGATCTTGTAGGCCGCACAGAGGCCAGAACCACCGCTAAAGCCAGCCCCTCACGTTTGCACGCTAGGGCCGCCGTGCCCGCCCAACCCGCATGCATCGACTCAAGCATGCCTCTTGGTGCATCACTCAAACAGCTTCCGCAACGTGAGCACGCCATGCCACAGACTCATGCGCCGAGGGTCTCGCCCCGTCTCACCTGGGCCTGGAGGAGCACGAAGGAGAGTGCGCGGGCGCTCTCAAACGAGGGCGCCCACGAGGGCGCCCGCACGCCTCGCTCCCCTCTTTTCTGCTCATGCGGCGGTCTGGGGACGCGCCATCGTCACCTGCGCCGGGATGAGAGCCAACCCACCCGGCATGCCCGCCGCGGTAGCGAGGAAGCGCTGCTGCACCGCGGGTGGCATCACGGGCTCCGCGCGAATCACCTTGTTCACCGGGATGCGCGAGTTGTGTGCGGACGTCTGGTCATAGTATAGTTTGTGTAACTTCCAATCGGCCGGAAGCGTTGGGAAGTTCGCCTTCGGGTTCCACGGCGAAACGGGTGGCGGCTGCGCGCCCGGGATGATGTTGGGCGAGCGCACAAAGCCCGCCTCGCACCGCTGCGGGTCGATCGGATGGAAGAGCGGGATCATTTTGCTGTAAGACGGACGTACAGAGCCCATGTCCATGATGCCCTGCGCGGGCGCCGGCATCTGGCCACCCTTGGCCACGATGAGCAAGTCCGTCGACTGCTTCCGCGGCGGCTTCTTGATCTCGTTCCTCGCCATCTCGCGCGCCTTGCCCCACGCGTTCATCAGCGGCTGCGGTGTGTACGTATTGTCGATGCTGCCTGCGGAGACGACGCCCGCACCCGTCATCGCTGCCGTCGGGCACACGGAGGCCTCGACGGGCGTCCAACCCGTGTTGATGACCACCGAGTAGGGCGAGTGCCTACGCAGTGCGTGCTCCTGCTTGCCGATGGATTTAGTCAGGGTCGAGCCATAGGAGAACGATGAGCCTGCGCCGCCGCCCGAGGCAGCGAATAGCCCGGCGATGCCGGCAGGGCGCGCCATGACGCCGGAAGTGTCGAACCGGTGTACAGTGCTCGCCGGTGCCGTGGCTGGCCTGGACATGTAGTAGCCTGACGTCGCCATGCCTGCTGCTGAGGAACGCGGTGATCGCCGAGCGCGCGGTCTGGACGTTCAGAGAGCGACCTCGGCTTTGAGTCGGTCGGGATGTAACGATTGAGGACTACCGGTACCGTGAAACGCTCCCTCACGATGTCTTATTACGGTGCACGTATCTGCTGCTGCTGTGAAACGCACAACGCGCACGCTCTAGGAGACGACCAGGACGGCGTTTTTCCAATTTGGAAACTCTCAATCCAGTCAGTCAGTCACCGTCGGTCAGTCAGTTAAGTGTACCCGGGGTCGAGACGGCTACGATGCGCCGAGCGCTTCCTTAAATGGCACTCCCCCGAGCGTGGGCGTGTCGCCCACCTTTGTCTCGAGCTTCTCCGCCGCCTCAAAGCAGCGCTCAGTATCGTTCTTCTTGCCGCTCTTCTTGAAGTCGCTTATCGCGGCCGCCGCCTCCTCCCACAGCGGCAGCGCCTCATCGAACGCTTCGCGCCGTACGACACCGCCGTCCATGTACTTGGTCGCGAACGTGATGGCATCCTCAACGGGCATCTCGAGCGTATCGAACACGGCCTGCATGCGCTTGCGCGAGGCGTCGTCGAGTCGCTCGCGCGCCAGTGCCGCCGCAGCCGCCTCGGCCGCCTCCTTGGCCGCCTTCCTCGCGGCCGCTTCCTCGAGGGCCTTCTGGTTAGCGTCCTCCTGCTCCTTGCGTGCATTCGCTATCTGTGCCCTGACGGCGCCCCGCTCAAGGCCGATGACGGCGGCGCTCGTCGCCACCTGCTTGCCAATGTGCGAGAGCAAGCCGGTACCGCCGTGCGTGAAGCCAACGTAGCCTTCGGGCGTGAGGAGCCATTCCGAAGGCGGCGCATTCGGATTGACGACCTCGGTGCTCACGGGCACGGGCCGCGGGATCGGCTTGGGGCGCCCGCCGGGGCCGCCCGCACCGCGGCTCTTGTCATACTGCACGGCCGCAGCCGAACGGCTGCCGCGCACCGGCATCGGGAGCACCGACATTGCGTCATGGTCGTGCGAAGAGTAAGCGATGCACAGGAGGCGCTCCACCTCGGCCTCCAAGGACGCGAGGCCAGCCTCGTCGCCGCCGTCGACGACCAGCGGCGTGCGCAAAGCTGGCTCGGACGCCGCAGAGCCCTCGGCCTCGTCCTTGGCCGGTAGGACGGGGGCCGCAAACAGATGGTGGCAGATCGTCGCGTGCAGCCGCGCCGCACGCAGTTTCGGCTCGTCGTCAAAG
>PJAB01000587.1:0-23403 GCA_002887195.1 Chrysochromulina parva | reverse complement strand
GGGGGGGGGGGGGGGGGGGGGGGGGGGGGGGGGGGGGGGGGGGGGGGGGGGGGGGGGCCGACGATCGAAGGCGAGGGGGAGGGCTCCCAACGGAGGGGGAGGGGACGATCGGATGCAAAGGGGGAGGAAGGCCAGGGGGAGGGGGAAGGCCAGGGGGAGGGTGAAGGCAAGGGGGAGGGGGAAGGCAAGGGGGAGGGTGAAAGCAAGGGGGAGGGGGAGGGCTCCCAACGCACAACGGTGGCTGAGGGCGGCGCTGGCGACGCCCATGACGACGCCGTGCTCAAGGTCGACAGCAAGCACGAGCCCAGAGAGAGTGGCGACGCCCATGACGATGCGGTGGCGGAGGCTCCGGAGGCGGATCCAGAGATGACCGCGGCGCTCCACGCGGCGCTCAGGACAGCGCTCAGGACACCGACACGCCGCCCTTTGGAAGAGTCTCCATCCATTGAAGCGTCGTTGCACAGTGCGATCAAGCGTGAGCCCGCGCCCGACACGTCGCCGTTCGGATGGTATCTCCCGGCCCTCGAGATCTGTGCGAGCCGCGCGGAGGCGGTGCGTAGCAGCAAGAGCCATCATCATCATCAGCAGCAGCAGCAGAGCCCTCCGATTCTGTCCGCCGTCGCCTCCCCCGCCTCCGTCTCCCCCGCCTCCGCCTCCCCCGCCTCTGCCTCCCCCGCCGCCTCCCCTCCCGCCGCCTCCGAGCGCGTAGCGCCGCGGCCGACGGCACTCACCATTAGAGATCATCAGAGGTCATCAGAGGTCATCAGCGGTCATCAGAGGCCGATGCCACTCACCATCGCCACAGCGCCGCCGCTTGCGGTCCACGGCTGGTTCGGAATGCATGCGGAGAGTTTGACGAAGCTGGGGCTTACACGGATGCTGCGCCATCACACGCCGCTGCTGCGGCGCGAGACGGCGGCGAGCGTGAGCAGCAGCAGCAGTGGACCACGACCGTGCGATTACTATATTTGGGTCGATGTGCACCGTGCAATTGACAATGGAGTTGCCTTCTACCACGGACGCCCCGTCGCAGGTCAGGGCGAGGTGCTGCTATGCGACGGCGTCGACGGGGATGGCACATTGCCCCCCGAGTACTACGCGCTCGTGGTGGAGCTCAAGGGAGGGTTGACCCTCTCGCTGCCGCTGCTGCGGCTCGTGCAGCGCCTCTTTACCGGCTCGTCGCGCGTCGAGCTTAGCCGCATGCATGGGAGCGTCGCGGATGCGGTGCACGGCGAGCGGCACGCGATCAGGGGGCGCTGTGTTGGGCGCGACGCGATCTTCCTGAAGAGTGAGAGCTTCGATGAGCGTGGCAAACCCGACGAGCCGACGGTCACTGTACTCGGGAGTGCCACGCGTATCGCGAGGGAGGCACGGGCTCTGCGTCAGATCGCCGAGGTCGTGCGGGGCGAGTCCGCAGCGCGCGTGCTGCGAGGGCCGATAGGCGTGGACGCCACCGGTGCCGAATGTGAGCTGCCGGCGAGTGAGGGGCTGTCTCTCATTCACGGCCCGCATGGCTCCGGTGTGAATGATCCGCAGGGCTCCGGGCAGGGGGAGGACGGCACAGTGATGGGCGCGCCCGAGGACGACCTCCATTCGCTCAGCAACGCTCCCAACCAGTCCGTGCTCGGTACGGCGCTCGGTCCCGTCGGTTTCGTCCCACCGAGGGTCGCTTCCCCACAGTCCGTGCTCGGTACGGCGCTCGGTCCCGACGGTTTTGTCCCACCGAGGGTCGCTTCCCCAGGCAGCACGTCGGCAGCTCTGGGCAGCTCATCGGCAGCTCTGGGCGGGTTCGTGCTCGAGACGGCGGGTGCCTGCTGGGCGCTCCCCGAGTTCCATTTCAAGATGCAGGCGCGTGTCGAGTTGATCCTCTCGCTGCGCAAGATGCTCCGCACGTCGCCGCAGCTCAACCCTCCTGCACCCGTGGTCAAGCAAAAGGGCGGGGCGGGCGGCGGGCTCGAGTCGGCGCGCAGCAAGGGCGGGCAGGAGAGCGCGCGCTCGACGAGCAGCACGAGTAGTAAGGGCAGTGACGGCAGCTCCTTCTCGAAGGGCAGCTGTCATAGCAGCGACGGCCTCAAGGCCACGCCCAGCACGGCGCCAGACGGCAAGCCCAAGCCTCCCCTGACTGGCGCCGTGTTGGGCGCCCCGACGATGGCGATGAAGATGCCGCCAGGCATAGGCGGTGGCGGCGGCGGTGCTGGGGCGGGCAGCGGCGCCGCCGGACTCGCCACGAACACGAGCACGAAGACACCGCCCTTCGGCGGCAAGGGAGGAGTCCCCGGGCTCAGTGGTGCTGTCCAGCCGGCTGCGGGCCAGCAGCTTGGACGTTACGGAGACATCCTCAAGGAGCTGTGGGGACCCGGGGGGCCGCTCAACAACATAGCGCTCGCCCAGGCCCGGCGCGCGGCTGTGCCCGCGACGGCGCCCGACGGGCTGTTGCTGCAGCACCTGCGTGAGCTCGCACGCGAGCTCAGCGCCGTCTTCCTCTCCCCGTACGCACGCCATGAGCTAGCCATGAGCACGCCAAGAGCGGACAAAAGACCGTCCCTGATTGCATGCCGATGGCCTCTGATGGCCTCTGATGGCCTCTGATGGCCTCTGATGGCCTCCCTCATCAGGTTCGAGCGTCGCGAATGGACCGACGGAGCCGCCCGTCGAATGGACCGAAGGAGCCGCGAATGGACCGAAGGAGCCGCGAAGGCGTACGAGCCGCCGGCCAGCCTGCACGAGGGCCTGTGCGAGCTGCGGCGTGTGTACGGCGACGCTTGGTGGCAAGGCGAGGGCGCCGAGATGGGCGCCGCCGAGGAGTGCGAGTCCTTAAAGAGCGGCCATGCCGCCTTCGAGGGGGGCCGCCACGGCATTCCACAGCATGCATCGGCATGCATCGGCGGCGGCGTAGGCTCGCTCATGAGCCAGTTTGGCAGCAGTTTCGTGCTCGAGTGGCCGAGCCCGAACGCCGACGAGCCGCTGTGGAATGCCGATGCATGCGGGCCGCTCGTAGCCCTGCTTCGTCAACTACATGAGCTCGTGGGAGGAGGCTCGCCAACCGCCCCTAACCGCTCCAGCGGACCGAGCGGCCCGTGCGCGTGGCTCAGCACGTGGCACCCGCTGCGGGTGGGACAGCACGGCAGCTTGCACGGCGGCGAGGTCTTGGTCGATGCACGCAACATGCTGTGGCTGCTCGACTTTTCGGAGACGGCGCTGCACACACCCTTCGTTGACGCGGCCAGCCTCATCTGCACGGTGCTCGCACGATCCGACCTGAAGAGCTCTGAGATTGAATCTGGTCGCATCCTCTGATGATCTCTGATGGCCTCCCTCATTGCATGCAGGTGCTCTTCGACCTGTTCCCGACGCCCTTTGGCATCGACGAGGTGAGCACGATGCCCGTCTCGACGCTGTCCGAGTTGCTCGAGCTGCCTCACGTGGCCGCCGCCCAGCTCCGCCAGCACGCCTGCCACTCCACGACCCTGAACGAGTTCCTCCTCGCGTGCGCGGGGCATGCGCCCACGTACGAAGAGATCAAGCCGGTGCTCCCGCGCTTCGGCGATGAGAAGTTGTGCACGGCGCGAATGCACGAGGCGTTTCGCGTCGTCGATGAGCTGCTCGGCCCGAATCCGAATGGCGAGCCGGCCGAGCTCTGGCAGATGGCTCGCCGTGAGCTCTCGAAGCAGGTGGGCGCACTGATTGCTAACTAATTGCGCCTGGATGAGCACTCTTATGACCTCCGCTGAGGGTCGCTCATAGTGCCATCGATTGCCACCCCTGATTGCCCCTGCTGGCCCCTGGTGGCCCCTGATTGTCGTAGATTGTCGTTGATGGCCCCTGATTGACCCTGATTGCCCCTGATGGTGGCTGATTGGCCTCACGGAGTGTGTCTCCATGTGCGTTCCACATGGATGCATGCGATTGCTCTCCTTCCACAGGCGGCGCAGCAGTGGCCCTCCCACGCGCAGCTTGCCCTCCGGCTCTGCATGCGCATCCTCGATCTCGCGTGCGAGCTCACGGCCAAGTGCTCGTTACGGGAGCAGCTCGCCACCGCTGGGGCTGACGGCGATGACGTCGAGGCAACGGCGTGCGCGGCTGACCTGCACCCGGCCTCGCTATTGATGCCGATGCTCTCGCAGGCACTCCAGAGCCTTCACTCGTCCCGATTGGGCAAGTGGCAGAAGCGAGTCGCCTTCCACGCTGCGCAGAGGATTGCGATCGCGCTCAGCTGTAGCTTCGAGCATCCGCCGACCGAGCCGCCACCCGACTTGGCTGGCAAGGCGGTCTCGCAGGTGAGGCTCGCCGCGGGTGAACGCGTGGCGTTTGTGGCGGACCGGTCGGTGCGACTGAGCGGCGCTGAGGGCGTGACGCGGCTCGCGCGCGTCCTCGTGGGCGGCAAGCGGTTAGCATGCCTCTTTGGCTTGGATCAGACCGAGATGCGCATGGACTTCGACAGCTGTCACCAGGCGGTGCTGCCGTGGAAGGCGCCCGAGCCGGGCGCCGTGTCGAGCGTGCTCCGTGCCGCCCAGCGCAGCTTTGACACGCTCAACGAGCTCATGGGCCTCGGAGCCAAGATCGTGCTCGAGATCGCGCCCAAGACGGCGCTCGATGGGAGCACGGCGACGAGCAAAGACGATGCCGTGACGGCGGAACGTCGGGACCTCGCCGCGGCGGCTGAGAAGCTGGTGGCCGAGCTCAAGCGGCTGCAGGCGAGCCCCGATGGATTGGGATTGATTGGGATTGATCGGGATTGATTGCGATGGATTGCGATGGATGCCCTTTTGGATGGCTGAGCGAGTGCAGGCGACCTCCTTCGACTTCCAAATGAGGAGTGAAGGCGACTTTCGAGGAAATGGCTCAAGGCTCCCCTCGTAGAGACTCGCCACCGACCCTCACCATCGCCCTCACCCGCACCCTGCCCCAGGCGAGCTCCAAGGCGCTGAGCACTTTCCTCGAGGAGACTAGCGAGGGTGTGCTCGGAGTGAAGCAAGCGACGGAGGACGCGCGAGGGGCGGCCAAACGATCGGCGGCACAGGCCGCGGCGGCTGCGAGTGCGCTGGCGGAGAAGGTGCTCGAGTCGGAGAACGATGCGGCGATGGCGAGCTCGGCGGAGGACCAGATGGAGGCGATAGATCAGAAGGCGGCGCAGTCGATCGTCGACGAGAAGGCGGCGGTGGCCAAGGCGGAGGAGCTCGCAATCTCGAACGCCAAGGCGGAGGAACGGGGCGACTTTTCGAAGAACAGCCCCGCCGCGGACGCGCTCCTTGCAGCCAAAGAGGCCAGGCTAGCGAGCATCACCCTCAAGGAGATGGCTGCCGATGCGGCTGCGCGCGCGAGAGCGATGCGCCACGCGGCCCAGCTCTCTGCCGAGAGAACGGCCGTCGCCGCGGAGACGAGTGCCGCCAAGGCCGCACAGGCGACGGCCGACGCGACCGCCGCCTCGGTTCAGAGCTTTCGCGAGGCGCTGTTGCGGGCGATGACCGTTGATCGCTCGAGGCTCGAGCAGGTCATCGAAGAGTGGCTCCTGCGCGAGCTGCGGGCGACCGGCGCGCTCGGAATGCGCAGGTACGCTGTCGAGCACCGATTGCATTTGATTGCCTCCCTCCTCGGGGTCGCCGTCGGGCCGCGGTTGATTGCGATTGATTGCGTGTAATTGCCTCCTTCATCAGGTACGCCGTCGGGCAGCGCTTGTCCGTTCACAGCGGCACTGAGTGGCAGGACGTGTCAGTCATCGAGCCGCCAGAGCTCATGGACGAGGAGCAGCTTGGGAATGGCCCCTCTCGCACACAGCCGCCACCGGCAGCGGCGAGGACGCGTTCGATCGCGAGCGATGGCCCAGGCCGCGTAGCCGACGCGGGCGACGCGGGCGGCGCGGGCGGCGCGGCCGAGAGCATGCGATGTCGTGGCTCCGCGTGGCAAGCACTCAATCCCGGCACGGAGCGAGGGCAGGTGGATGCTCTGATGGCCTCTGATGGCCTCTGATGGCGCCTTCGATGGCCTTCGACTGCCTTCGACTGCCATTGACTGCCTTCGACTGCCGCCCTCATCAGGGGTCCGTCGCCAAGACGCTCGCGAGTGAGGTGAAGACAGTCGATGGGGAGCATAAGCTCAAGCTCCTCTCAGACGGGAGCCCCTTTAGCCTGGCGCTCCATCCTTGGAACCACGCCCCTGCCGACCTCGCGGCTCACCGGTTTGATGCACTCAAGGCGCGCCACGTGCGCGCGATGAAGACGGCACATGCAACCCTCGTCGATGCCTTGACCGGCCGGCGGCTCGACGTCATCAAGCAATGCGTGCCCACCGTCCTCGCGCCAGTGCTCCAACCGGCCCAGACCGCAGCTAGCCTCGGACCGATAGGGAGCGTGAGTGACGTGGCGAGCTTGGCCTCGTGGCTGCAGGCGACGCAGGCGGCGCTGTGCAGCAAGGCAGAAGCCCCCAAAGGGCGCGCATGCGTGCTGCTCACCGCTGAGGCTGCACAAGGCAAGACGTGCCTCATGTCGCAGTTGATTACGTCCCTCATCAAGGACGAGCGCTCGCCCCTCGTCCCGATCCTTGTGCGCGTGCAGCTGCTCCAAGCGCATCTTCTCAACGAACGACGTCGGACAACGAAGTCTATGAGCGCCGATACGAATCCGTTTGCGAGCGCGTGGAACTTTGTGGACGCCCACCTACAGGTGGAGAGGATGACTAGCGGCGTGCTTCTCTGCGTGCCAATCACACCACAACTCCATCCCCCTACCCATCACACCGCCTCTCCGCCCCTCTACCCCTCACACCGCCTCTCCACCCCCCTTCCCCCCTTCCCCCACCTATGGCAGATGGAGCATGGGCGCAACTCCGATCTCTACGCTATGCTTCGTCAAGCTATGAGCTCGCGCCGCGCGATCCTTCTCATCGATGGGATCGACGAGGGCGGCCAAGTGCGCGACGTGATCGAGCGGCACGTGACCGAGGTGCTCGCACCGCAGGGTCATGTGATAGTTGTCACGTCGCGCCCAGCCGGACTGGACGCGAGCCGCTTCCAGGAGCACTTTTGGCACCTGCGCCTGTGCCCTCTGACGGACAGGCAGCAGCTCGACGTGATCGAGAAGCGGTTGGGAGCGGGGGCGGCGGTTGAGGCTCTCCCCCGCTACCTGCTCGAGAAGGTGATCGCTTCTCCGATGACCTCTCTGATGGCCTCTGATGACCTCTCCCATGACCTCTCCCATCAGGCCCCCCTCGACGTCTCTGATGACCTCTGATCACCTCTCCCGTCAGGTCCCCCTCGACGTCGAGACAGGGTATCGGCTCACAGCCAACCCTCTGATGCTCTCCGTCGCAATCTCGATCTTCGAGCAGCAGCGAGATCGCCGATGGGAGAAAGTGTTCAAAGCTGCGGCCGGGGATGGAGGAGGGGATGGAGGGGGCGGAGGCGGGGGCGGAGGCGGGGGCGGCAACGCGGCCGCCTCGGCAGCAGTCGAGCGCGATCTCGTGCGGGTGGAGATGCCGGAGACGACTGTGGCGCTCTACGACCAGGCTACCGCGGTGATCCTCGAGAGAGAAGGCATCGCGATCCTCAAGCGCAAACTCGCCAACACGTCTGGCTCCTTCAAGGCGCTGAACGGCTGGGGCCGCATACGTGGCAAGTCGGTCCCGCTCGATGGCATGGTGCAGGCCGTATTCTTTGAGGCGCATGCGGCCGAGCGGCGCGTCATAACCACCTTCCATTTAGAGGAGGCGGCGCTCGGACTCTTCGCGCCCGAAGTCCTCGCGGCCATCCGGTGCGACCTTCCCCACTTCGAGGGACGTGCGGCCAAGGGACACTACGTCGAGATCCTCGCAGGGCCACACATTGGGATGCGCGGCGTTGTGAGCGCGCGACCGTTTCGTGTCGTCATGAGCGATGGCAGGATGAGCGACATGTTGCGTGAGGTCGACTTCCGCTCCTCCGGTCTGGACGAGGCGAGCGGCCGCCAGTTTGAGACGAGCCAGAGGGCGAAGCGACGCGCCGCCGTGAGCGCTGCATGCGCGAATCTCCCCGCCGAGCTGCGCGAGACGTTACAGGCGATGCTCCGTCGCGTTGCCGCCGATAAGCTGCCGCTCTTCACGCTGCTCCAATCGGAGCCGTACCAGATGCAGTCGTCGCACCTCTCCTTCCAGGAATACTACACGGCCCGAAGCATCGCCGACGGGCGGCGCCTTCCGCCCAACGTGGGCGCCCCATGGCGATGGAGCTCGTGGTGGCGCAATACCCTCCGGCTGGGCGCCGAGATGGGCGATCGGTTCGGGCGCGGGCTGCTCCGCGCCGTCTCTGATGAGAGTGATGGCGCCGTCTCGGGCGGACGCGCCGTCTCGGGCGAGGGCTCCTCCCCCGAGTTCACGAAGCCGAGATCGGAGCTCTCGACGAGATCGGAGCTCGAGCTCGAGCTCAAGGGCAAGATCGGCGGCGATCTACCGACCTCGATGCTCGCAGTGGCACAGCTCATGCGTGCCACCCTCGCCATAGGGCTCGGCGGCAACAAGCTCGGCGCGGATGAGCTCTTGATGGTGGCCGAGGGGCTGCGCAGGAGCACGTGCCTCACGCAGGTGATTGCTGGCCTCTGGTGGCCTCTGATGCCCTCTGATGCCCTCTGATGCCCTCTGACGAGCGCTGACAACTGATGGTCGCCTCTCTGAGCACAACCCATGCAGCTCGATCTCTCTGCCAACCGACTGTGCGGCGTCTGGTTCGAGCGAGGCGACTTTTGCGGAGAGTACACGTCCCGCGGCCTGGTGGGCCTCGCTACGGCACTCCGCGCCAGTCAGTGCCTGACCAAGCTCGACCTCTCGCAGAATTCGCTCGGCGTGAGCTACTTGCACGGCGTGCGCATCGCGAGCATGGAGGGCCTCGTCGGGCTCGCGGACGCGGTGATGGCATCTCTGATTGCGCCTGATTGCGCCTGATGGCCCCCTCATTAAGTGAGCATGGAGGGCCTCGTCGGGCTCGCCGGCGCGGTGAGTGCGAGCTCAGCGAGAGCGGCCGGCCTCTGAAGCTGTTGGCCTCTCTGATTGCACCCGATGGCGCGCCTGATGGCCCCCTCATCAGGTGAGCAAGTGCGCATCTCTCAAGAAGCTCGGCATCGCGTACAACGGCATCGGCGCCATGGGTGGCAAGGCGATCGCCGAGGCCTTCGGACGAAATCCATCGCTCGCCGAGCTCGACATCTCCGGCAATCTCGTCGGACTCAAGGGTGGCAAGGCCATCGCCGATGCGATCGCGGCCAACCCGTCGTTCACGTACTGTGACTTGCGCTTCAACTCGCTCGATGAGGACACGCGCATGCTGCTTCGCGACTTGTCGAGGCAGACCGTGAAGGTCATCCTGTGACCCGTAACGCGATCAGTACACTAAGGAAAGCCTTTCGCAGCCGTAGACTTAGGGGAAGTGAACAAGAGGTCATGGGCGCGGCCGCCGCGCTGTATTTCTATCTGAGTGCCACAGCGACCGTTGCCTGACGTGAGCTTTACGTGAGCTTCGAGAGACAGGACTCAGGAGGCGCCTCCGGCCTCGACCCTTCCGAGTACCCTCGTCCGCCGGAGTTTTGCTGAAACGCTAGAACCATCAACTACGATTCTTAAGAAAAGAAAAAGCCGTTCCCCACTTTTTATGATATTTCTCCACCCTCCCTGGCAACCGCCGTCATCGCCCGAAGCCTGAAGCCAAAAGGAGGGGCGTGCTCGCGTGTCGCGACGCCCGAAGCCGAAAGGAGGGGCTTGGTCTACTTGGGCGCAGAGTCTAGGCAGATGACGCCCCACAGTTCTTCTCAATTTCATTTCATAGGACTTGAGGGCTACTTGAGGGCTTCTGCCCTCCGCTTCGCCTTGCGCTTCTCAATCTCCTTCTTGTTCTTCTCGTCCTTGGTGCGCTCTTTGTCGGCCATCTTGATCTGGTCCTCGAACGACCCTCGGAACTCCATCCCGCGCTTCCAGTCACCGCTGCGTGCCGCTAGCTCCGCCTCCTCCTTGGCCGTCGCCTCCCTCTGCGCTTGCATCTCGGCCTGAATCTTCTGTCCTGCCTCGTTGCCTGAGCGGAGGAAGAGCAGATTGCGCGTGATGGAGCCGTCCGAGCCGCTCAGGTCCACGTCGAGCTTGACCACGCCCGGGTGTGGCGTCGCTGAGAGGTGTACGCCCCTCTCAGACCACTGCGTGTGCACGTGCATCTGCTCGCCCATTCGTAGCACGCACCCCCCAGCGGGCAGGTGGTGGCACACCTGGCCCCATGAATAACCTCTCATCGGCTCCTCGACGCCGGGCGCCGTGCTCACGGCAATCGTGCGCGCGCGGTCAAGGTACACGACGAACCACGCGACGACCGCATGTACGGTACCATTGAGCTCCGCCTTGAGCTCAATGTGCGTGCCGCCCGAGAGCGCGGGCAGCTGGATCGGGTCATCGAGCTTCATTCGGACCGCCACGCAGGGTCGAGAGAGCACCGTATGCGCCACGTCGGATAGGCGCACCGGACGCACCCGGTGAGCCACGCGCCGGAGCGCGCTCACGTCCATCCCACCGACGGGCGCCGCCGTGCAGTTGAGTCGTGCGAGCTGCTCGCTCTGAACGAGCGCCACGTGCACTTCGAGCTCCGCCGGGATGACCTGCGCGCCAGGGGTGAGCAGCCGCTTGCGCGCGTCGTGGAGCGCGGGTAGCAGTCCCTCGCACAGCGGGTCGGAGCCGAGCAGTTCGAAGACGAGCATCGAGGCGGTGCGCTTCCATGGATCGGCCGAGGCGACATCGAGCTTCAGGTGAGTCGAGTGACACTCGAGCACACGCACGCGCTCGTCCAGCCCATGCTCGGTCACATTGCCCCGTGCGATCCGCGCGAGCTCGGGCGCCATCTCGACCGCGAGAACGCGAGTCGCGCCTACCCGCGCCGCCATCATGCCCAGTAGCCCCGTGCCTGCGCCAATATCAAGCACGAGCTCCGGGCGCGTCTCGTTGATCGCGTGGGCGAGGGCGCTGTGGAAGGCGTTGTTCCGATGCGTATCGTTGACCATGGGGAAGTGATACTCGCTCAGAGGGGCCGGCCGACTCCCCAGCCTATTCTGACCGCTCAACACGGCGCTCTCCATGGGTCCGGTCATGGCGCACAGATGCAGCGGTCGGTTGGCAGCGACGACGGCGGCGAGGGCGGCGATTTCAGCTTCCTTGGCGGCCACGACTTGAACGCCGAGCTCCTCGGACGCCGCGAGAGTCTTCTGAGCCAGCTCGTGCGACTTGAGGTCGTCGAGGAGTCCGGCGGCCGTGGCCATTTGGATTGCCTTCTCTTGCACCAGCCGTGCCGCCACGATGTCGCACAAGGGGATTTGGACGAGTTTGCCCGAATCGCGGTCGAATAGGTGGAGTATGGTGGTGAGGCTCTCACTGCCGCTCACCCTGGCTCCCTTGTCGAGGATAGATGCCTTCGCAGCGGCCTCCCCTTCTGGCGTGAGCGTGATGATGCTGCCGGAGCGTTTCCGAGTGGCACCAGCACCCAGGGAGGGGTCCTTCACCGCCAGATGCACCTCCGAGCCGAGCACCGACGAAAAGAAGAGCCTCCCCTTGTCCGCGTCATTGAACGAGTGCACTCCGGAGCGCGGGGGACCCTCGTACTCGATCGTGGGCATGCTCGCCGCAGTGCGCTCCGCCTCGAGCCTCGCCGCCTTTGCCCTGGCGACCAGCTGGCGCTGCGTGTGCCGCGCACGCACGAGAGTACGCTCGTGCTCGCGTGTCGCCTTCACATTGCCCGAGCTCAGCTGGACCGCGAGGCGCCGCGGCTGCCAGCGCATCGTCAGGTGGACGACTTGCCCTTGACGCACGCCCAAGGAGCCAATGCCCTCTGGAGGCTCGAGCGCCTCCCCCGGCGCGAGCTCGGGGACGCCGGGATCGGTCGCCTCCTGTGGCACTTCGTGCGCACCCGTCGGGTCCAGTTGCGTCTTCCCTCGGACCACGTCTGCACGGGAAAGCGGGTGCACGGGCAAGCGCGTCGCGTGCTCCATCTCGCCATCCTCATCCTCATCCTCGTCCTCGTCTCCGTCCTCGTCTCCGTCCCGCACGCGCGGCTCGAGCGCCTGGCGTGCGCCCAGTTCGGCGGACGCGGCCGCCTCCTTTGCAGCCGTGCTTGCTCGCATTACCGCCTGCCCGAGCGCCCTTGCCACACGCATCCGCCGAAAGTCACCGGCGTCCTCTTGCATCAGCCGCCCGAGCTCCGAGACCGCTGCCTCGGCCTCGTGCGCAGACAACGCAGCCATGGCGCTCGCAGCGGAAGCGGCCTCGGACGCACGCTCTGCCGCATCCACCAATCGCACCGAATGCTCGTGCATCCTGCGAAGCCCGCGGCTCTCGGCCGTGCGCGCCGCCTTACGCTCGGCCTTGCGTGCAGCTTTCCTCTCCGCCTTTCGCGCCGCCTTCTGCGCCGCCTTCGCCGCTGCTCGTGCCTCCTCGCTCACGTCGAGATCCCCCTTCGCATCGCGAGCCTCACCGTCCACTGCTACGAGCTCCTCCTCCTCCTCCTCCTCCTCCTCCTCCTCCACCTCGTTCCAATCCCCCCCCGCCTCCTGCTCGTTCCAACCCCACTCCCCCGCCTCCTCTTCCTCTTCCGAGATGGTCACCTCGGGTCGGAGGATCGCCTCTCTCGTGCATGCCTCCCGAGCAGCACGGGCTGCGATGGCCGCATGATCAGCCGCCGCCCTGGCGTCTCCCGAGGCCCTCGCAGCGGCGCTTTGGGCCTCTGCCCCAAGCCCGGCCAGCAGAGGGCCCTCCTCATGCCACTGGACCTCGTCCTCCGTGGCCGTCCACAGAAAGTATGCGACCTGCCTCGCTGCCGCGTCCGCGCTCACCGAGCCCGTGCCAGCGGGTCCAGTGGTGATGCGCGGCCCATCGGCTGCAGCTGTCAAATGGATCGTATGCCACACAAGTAGCGCGTGTGCCTCCCCCGCCGCCATAACCTCCAGATCCACCTCGGCGCACCCCTGCGCGAGGGGCGAGTACGTCGTCGGGTTCCGACTGACGACCTCGTTCACGCGCATCGTGAACGCGAGCGTTGGCTGGGTGATCATCTCCATGGTGAGCGACCCGAGCTGCACAGCGCGCGAGCGGCGGCAGTATCGGTTGAGCGAGCTCAGGTCGAATCCGCCGCGTGAGCCATTCACCTGGTTGAGGCGCATGAGGTCGCGGCTCTGCACGAGCGCCACCCAAATTTCGATCCGATCTGGCATGAGGAGCGCCTTGCCCGGGGCGAGGCCGCGTGCGACCTCGAGTCGGGGCAGGTACGCGCCATCAAACACGTCGTGCGCGTCCGTGTCGGCAAGGATGACGTTCGCCGGCCGCGGCTCGCCGCTCGCATCTTCCCACACGCCGCTCGTCGGCGGCCACGCGCGCGCATCGGTGCTGCCATCGGAGCGCGGTCGGGGCGAGGGCAGCAGGAGCATTGCCGGTGGCTCGACGCCGAGTAGCCCATTGCACTCGATGAGCTCGTCCGTCACGGATGGCGGCAGCCCCTCGACGCGTACCACCGGCCGATGCACGTCGACATGCTTCGCCGCGAGCAAGGCCACCATCGGCGTCGGTGAGAGGTCGAGCACGCGCGCGTGCGGAGGGCACACCGCCTTGAGCGCGCTCGTCCACGCCGCCACGCGCTGCTCATTCTGCATGCAGGAGAGCCGGTAGCCGGGCACAACCTTGCGGCACAGGCGCTCGAATGGGCCTGCCATCAGGATGGCGGCCGACGACACCTCGCCAGCGGCACGCCGTACGGCGAGCAGCTCATCGAGAGCCGCGCTCGCACGTCCTTGCTGTGCAAGCACCGTGGCGAGCCCCGTGCGCGCCGCCAGGTCGCTACCATTCGAAGAGGCTACCGCCGCCCCGAGGGCAGCCGCTGCAGCACCTGTGCGGCCGTCCTGCGCGAGGGCGTGGCCCAGCGTCTTCCAGACTGCGCTCGCGCCCGGGTTGAGGTGCAGCGACCGCTGCAGGTGGCCGAATGCCATCGGGTCCTGTTCTCGCCGCAGCATGGAACCGATGCGTGCGAGTTTGTCGGCGACGGTGGCCGAAGCAGGCTGATGACGGGTCGCTGGGCTCGGAGGCTGCAGCTCTGGGCTCGGAGGCGGCGGCCCGTCGCCGTCGGTGGGGCTCGGTGGGCTTGGAGGCGGCGGCCCGTCGAAGTCGGCGGGGCTTTTCGGGCTTCTCGGGCCGTCGGGACCTGGCGCAGGGCTTAGGCTGCGCCTGAGCCCAGCGGGGCCTGGAGTCGGGGACTGGCGGGACCGGCTCAGGCTGCGCAGCATGCCCGTTGGACGTACCGGTTACTAAGTTTCTTGTGACGTCCGCGGGTCAGAAAGTACGCATGCATGCGAGGTCCTCCACACATATAGCTCCACTTTGCTGTGTGCGGGCTTGCCTGAGGGTTTTGAGATTCAGGCTGTCAAAGTTGCTCGAAAAGGTCAGCACAGATTTCCAAACTCGCGGACACGCGACGAGACATTCGGCATTTCATTCGGCCGCGGCGGCGCTGTCGAAGGACCTCATTCAGCACCTACTTGTCCGTCATGGGCGTGAACCGCATGTTCGAGTACCCGAGGGATCGGGGTTCGCCGACCAATAGCGACAACGCGTGGCTCGTGCACCTCAAGACATTGCACCGCGCCGAAGGGCAATGGAGAGAAGAGAGGAGGCGCCACGGCGGCACGACCCCGGCCGGACCCCGTCCGTTTGGCGCCACGGCGGCTGGGCCGCGGTTCACCGCTCCCCAGTCTGCATCGACCACGTCGCTCCAGAGCAGCGGCTCGTTTTCCCATCTCTCTCCACGGCAGCGATTCGCGGCATCTTCCCTTGGCGGTCGGCTGACTCCGCTGCACCTCAGCCTTGCGACGTTCGACAAGTCGGGCCTCAGCCTCTCAAGCTATGGTCACAGCGAGAGCCCTTCCGTCGTTCCCTTCGCCCGCCCGTTTGGCACCACACACGCCTCGCAGGCGTCCTTGGGCAGCTTTGCAATCGTCGACCCTGCGAACTACAATACCTACAGCGACTTCTCTCGGGGCCCGCCCGATGTGAGGGGACTCTCTACCAAAGACCGACTCGAGGCGATGCGCCAGTACCGCCAGTACAAGGAGCGAACCACCGAAGTCAAGTTCACGCCGGGCTCGCTGTCCTCGCTCTCGACGAGCCGGCCGGCCACCACGGCCGCCACAGGTCGCGGCCCACGCAGACCACCGAGCCCGCAGCATGTTCCAATCGTCACGGCCTCAGACTTCTCGGTGCTCAACGCGCCGCGAGGCATCTACCCGGCGCGAAAGCCGGCCGGCAGCGTGCCATCATCACAGCGCATGATGTGGTGACAGTTCACTGACGCGCGTCGGCAGTGGTGCCACTGTAGGTCCGGGAAAGTTTTAGTGTATACAGGCTGGGGTCAGGGGTGCCCAGTGATTAATAACATAACGTCGATTCCTGTCGCAATTGCACTGACGCTTTTTGAAGAGACTCAGACACACTTGAAGAGAGTCTCAGGACTCAGCAATTGAGTCTCAGTCTGCCTTTGATTCCGCACACAGAGAATAGCTCTTGCGTCTTGCCTTCACACGCAGTTATCGAGCAACGAGCACCAAACTCGTTTGATTTTTGCGACCGCCATTCGCCATGCATCATCGCATCTTGCGGTGCGTCATCATTCAAGTTCTTAATTAACGCTCTTGAGCAAGAGGGAAGAGGATGCTGGCAATTCACAGACGTGTGGTCGTGGCCGAGGCGATGCGCGTTCGCGTGTGTCGCTCTGAGCTGACCTTTTCTCAATTCACAGCAAAGTTTTCATGTTTCGTCTCTAGCTAGACGACCCATGGATGTAGTACGCGTTTGGGAGCACCTCGACTAGGTGTGGGCCCGAACGAACCTGTTCCAGCCACCAACATGACGGAGTACTGGGTCTCGCAAGCGCGCCACTGGTGCGAGTACTGCCGCATCTACATCGCGGGCAACAAGTCGTCGATCGCCTTCCACGAAAATGGCAAGAAGCACAAGGAGATCGTGGAGCTCTCTCTGCGCGACATGCGAATGCGTGGACGCGAGAGGCGGATCGAGCAGAGCGATCTCCAAAAGGAGATGGACAAGATCGAGAGGAACGCGCTCAAGGATTACATGCACCACGACGTTGCCAAGGAGGCGCGCCCGGCTGCTAAGGCTGAGGTGCCCGCGGACCGTGCGGCTCGGCTCGCCGAATTGGAAGCCCGCATGACGGCTGATCGGATGGCGCGCGCCTTTAGCGCGGCTGCGGGCGGCGGAGCTCTGCCCGCGGGCTGGCGCGCGATGACCAATCCCGACGGCAAGGTCTTCTTCATGAACGACGAGAACGGCGCGATGCAATGGGAGAAGCCGGGCGCACCGGCGGCGACAGGCGCGCCGGCGTCAGGCGCAGCGAGGCCGTCGGCAAGTGCAGCGAGGCCGTCGGCACAGGGCGCGAGCAGCAGCGAGCCGCCGCCCGCGACGAACGCCGTATCGGGCGGATGGCAGCAGGGCTACAACGAGCAGGGCTTGCCCTACTATTACCATGTCGAGCGGGCCCTCACCCAATGGGAGCCACCGCCCGAGTGGTTGGGTGGCGGCGGTGGCGGCACCAGTGCTCTCGGCAGCGGCGGCGGCGGAGGCGGCGGCGGCGGCAGCAGCAGCGCCTGTGATCCGGCGGTCCACGAGATTCAATCTCAGGTCCACGAGATTCAATCTCAGGTCCACGAGCACGCCGAGGCGCTCCCGACGTCGCAGCACGAGATTCAATCTCAGCAGCACGAGATTCAATCTCAGCAGCACGAGATGCAGACGGAGCGCGAGCAGAAACGCTACCGAGAGGAGCTCGAGGCGGCAGCTGGCGCGGACGCAGGCGCGGTGGTCGGCGCCGTGGATGTGGTGACAGGCCTGGGCGCATGGGAAGCCGTCGAGACGGGGGAGACGCCGGAGGGCGGGTGGGGCTACGATCGACCGTCAGAGAAGCGGCAACGCGTCGCGTGGGCGACCAATCGAAAGGAGGAGGAGGAGGAGGAGGAAGCCGCCGCTCTCGACGATCTCAAGGTGAGGCTGCCGGTGAGCGAGGAGATGCAGAGAGCGGTCGCACTGCAGCAGGCCTCGGAGGCGGCCGCGGCCGAAGCAGCGCTGCACGACGCACCTGCCGCCGTCTTTGCGAAGCGCAAGGTCGGCAGCAAAGGCATTCGTGTCAAGAAGGAGTCTGACCTGTAGTTCAACCTATGCGCTCTAGCCACACGCGCTAGCGGTGGTCGCTGGGTATGTCGGTGGAGCTAGAATTTGCAGCCGGTGTTTCCCTTTACGGTTTTTTCGGTGTACGTGATTGCCGGGGTGACGGGAGTGGCGTGAGCGTCCGAGCAGCGACTTTCCGATTTTTTCAGGTGGAGGAGGGACGCGAGCATCGGGGTTATAATCACCACTACGAAAGCTGATTTTTCATGAGAAGTAAGTTCGGCCGATATCCCGTCTCGGTCGGGGCGTCCGCGGGCGGTACGTTACGCCAACGGGCTCCAACCCGCGCGACGGCCGCTCCGGGTCACGGCGAGACAGACCGTTCACACTCGTATGCACTCGACTGGGGGCCCTGCCATTGTTGGCCCTACATTCGAACAGCTGTGCCACTGGGCTACCACTGGGGATCTGGGGGGCTGCCGGCTGCCACCTTTGGAGACGTCCTTGCGTCCGCATACGTGGGCGGCTTTGCCCCGACTGACTGACTGACTGGCCTCCTTGCGGCGGCTGCCACCGGCATCTACCACTGGCTGCCACCTCGCAGGGGCTGCCACCGGCATGAGGAACGTCGTGTGTGACTCGAACTGAGCGCGAACACGAGCCTTTCCACATGCAATTGCACCGCATGCATTTGTACCGCTCTTCGAGCGCTCTGCTGCTCCCTCCGCGTGTGGTGTGGCGTGTAAGGCCAACGCACTCCGCGGTGCGATCCCTGCTGCGACCCCTCCCCTGCGCTGATTGCATATCTGATGGCATGTTGATTGCCTCCCTCATCAGGTGCGATCCCTGCTGCGATCCCTCCCCTCCCCTGCGCGTGGCGTGTAGGGCCAAGCGCTATGTTGCTCCACGTGGGCGTCATGGTGGGGGTCTGCTTGCGCCGATGCAAAAAGCAGCTTACATAATGCGCAGGCGCATTAAGTGGCCACTCGGCGTGTTCCCTTCAGGCAACATGAGCTCCTCACCACTCATGCTGAACTCATGCTGCTTAGTCATCAGACGTGGGTGCGCCAAAGGCTTGGGGTGTTTTGCTGGCGGCGACAGTGCCGGTGCCGGTGGTGATGGCGACGGCGATGGCGTTGCCGCCCAAGCTTCGCGAGCGAGAGCAGCAGCTCGATACGGAGGCACTGGCGGTGGTGATGGCGCGAGGGCCGACGGATCACGTTTCATCCGGGCGACAGGGCGGTGAAGATGGAGAGGGTGGTGGCCTTCACTCCGAACTGGGCGGAATGAGAGCGAACCAGCAGATTTGTCTGGCGAGCGAGCGCAATCGGATGCCGCCGCCACCTCCTCCATATCGTTTTCCCTGACGCTGCGCAGGTCGCGCCGCCGGTCAGACGGAGGTCCGCTTTGCAGCATGAGCCGCAATTCCTGCAGCTCGTCGAGTTCTTCTGATGTATCCATCGACTTCGCGAACTCAATCTGCTTGGGCTTCTAGGCGCCGAGAATGGACCTTGGGGCCTCCTTCTCACGCTGTCCCTCTGCTCCAGGCCCAGGTCGCACGTCCGAGTGCGTCGACGAGGGAGGATTCCTGTGTGACAGTCTTGAGGAGTTTGTGATCTTCGTGCAAGTCTCGTCCTTTCTAGGAAACTGTCTAAAGTCAGTTTCGTCACGGCCCCACAGCTACATGTAACCACTCCTCAGTCTCTTAGGAAGGCTCCGCACCCCTCGGTCAACACAAGTACTGAATACTAACGCTCTCGCGCACAACTCAATTTCGTAGTGTGGATGATGTGGCATCGCGTCAACCGTCATCATGAATTCCTGCCGTCGTTGTCTTGCTGCCGTCTCCGCTGCCCGTGCGTGGGTGGCACTTCATCTGTCAATCATGATTTATCATGTTAGTAATCTTGAGATTTCGTGACTGTCAGCTTTCCCGTCGAACTTCAACTTCGCTCGTGGCGACTATTGGATTTCTCTTTCTAGTTTCTTCATGACTTTCTTATCTACACGGGCCACGGCGAGACGCGGTTCAACTCTTTTCCGCGTCGATGAAACGCTAGACACATACCTTCCACCCGAGTACGAATGCCGTCACCCGTTTAGCGTTTTAGAGGCTCTACCGTGGTCCCGCTGACGTGCCCTGCGGCTCTATGCGAAACGCCGAGTGGTCCACTTCAAACGGTCGCTGTCGCACCCATTTGCTGAGCACCCACTTTTCCCGCGCTTCCTCGCCAGCTTTCGGCCTCGATACAAGCTCGCCCGCATGCACGCTGTTCGGATCCACAGCACCATCGACTCGACAGTTGTGCCAGATGAGAGCACGACCCGCGACCGGCTGTACGCGCAGTCCTGTCGTGAACCATGTTGCGCCGCCGCAGCTGGCCGGGAGCGTCGTGAGATAGACGAGGCACGTGAGCAGACGCTGGCCACCGTTCGCAAGCGCTTCGCGATCGAGCGGGTCGAAGAAGTCGGGGTGTGGCATGTACTGCTGGCCGACTCGGTAGCGGAGGATCTGCGCCGGCTCACCATGAGAGGCCGGATAGCCGCACGCCTTGGCCAAAGAAAGCTCAACGTGGCCCATAAGTGCAATGTCGGCTTCTGAAGCTCCGATGTCGCGCCATGCGGACCTCGGCGAGTCGTAGCGTGGGAGCCAGCAACCGGTGCTAGACCGCTCGTGCGAAAACTCAGCATCGGCCAAGAGCTCACAGGCACCCATCTTTCCGGACGCGAGCTTGCGCAGCGCTTCGCAATCGGATATCGACAGAAAACCTTCGATTTGGCGTACACGCGGGCGGCGCGCGAGGGTAGCGATTCGTGGCAAGGCCATTGAAGGACGATAACCTCGTTCGAATTTCGTCAGTCTTTTTGGGTGTGGAATTTCTAAACTTGAAGGATCGCTGCCATCTGAGCACACATTCCCAAGGGCGAGGCCAACGGCGAGGGGGGGGGGGCGCGGGCACTTAAAACCGCCATGAAAACCACGTCGCCAACATGTCGCACGACTCCACAAACAACCAAGGGCTCCACACGATTTTCTCACGGAACAGCAACGGAACGGCGCCGGACGGCACAAGTGGAAATGGCAAATGCCGGCCCTCTTTTTCCTCCACTGACAGAATTTGAAGGCGGTGTGTTCGGGTCACGGGTGCCGCCGCGCACGTGCGCGCTGAAACGGAAATATAATGCGGTCAGCGCGCGCTGCTCTCCTAAACTCTTCAAACAGAAGTGGTCCGCGGACTGAGAAATCTGCCACGACGAGACGCAAGCGCGTCTCGAGCCGCGCCAAGCTACCCCTTCCCGCGTCCGCGCCTCCATATCTGGGCGTGCTGCAACCACTGACGCACCAACGGCGCGCCCACAGATGGTAGAGGGGGCAGGTTCGACGCCACGGCGCTCCACCTCCATCGCGGTACGGAGCTTGCTGCGCGCACGCCTGCGCGCACGCCCGGTAGCGAGCTGAGCGCCTGCATCAGGCTGGTCCGCAGCATCTCTCGCTGGCGGACGAGGCCCATGTGAACAGCCGGGTAGAGCGCGTGGGGAGGCGGCCTGCCCAGCACAGCATCCGCCGCTAGCCGATGAAAGTGCTTCTTGTACGCGCCGTGCGCAGCGATGCCGAGGTAGTGCGTCGCATCATGCGAGGTCGCTCCTGGGAACTCGAGCTCCGAAGGAAGGGCACGGCTCCCGAGTGCTGCCTCCCCGCCGCTTGCAAGCACGAAGCCGGTCGTGAGCGCCTCGTCGTAGGGTGAGTAGAAGTGGTAGAGCCGGCCGCCGCTCGCGCACATGAGGGACAGCTTGTCGGCGGCGTGCGAGGGCGTCGCAGCGGCCGCACACAGGAACACCTCCGCCGGCCGCCTCTCGGGTGCCAGCAGTGGCAGCGCATCGAGCACGAGTCGACAGCCCAGCGAATGCGCGGCCACGCGATAGCTCGAGCTCGCGCCGAGGCGATCGCACGCCTCGGCAAAGTGGTCGGCGTCCGCCGCGGCGGCAACCTCCGCTTTGCGAAAGTGGAGATAGAGGCGGGCCGCGTTGACGATCGCGTCGGCCGCCACGCCGGCCGCAAGAGCTTTCGGAGAGCTGCGCCTTGCGACGAGCGCCAAAGTGTGCAGAGGAAAAGGCCACTTGCCTAGAATGTCGCCGTCCGCGCCTGAGCGCCAGGTCAAACCATAGGCGTCGTCGCACCAATTCAATTCTTGGCTCAGGCTCTGGTGCGAAGTCAGCCAGGCGTCCCAGTTGCCCGCCTCCGCGGTATCCGTCATGAACCCCGTCACATAGACTGTTGGCCGCCCGTCGCTCGAGCTGCCAGCCTGTGGCTCTTGCAATCGGCGTAGCGTCGAGTGGAAATGAGCTGGCCACGCGAGTGCGCGGCGGGACGGCGCCGAACGGAGAGCTCGAAACATCATTGCGGAAGCGATAAGACGCGAGCGTTCACACCGTTGACCGTAGGAAAACCTTTTCGGTCACTTGCTTGCAAGTAGCCGTATTATACATTCTTCTCAGCCTTCTTCTCAGCCTTGCGTGCAGCCTTGCGTGCAGCCTTCTTCTCCGCCTTACGCGCCACCTTCTGCGCCGCCTTCGCCGCTGCTCTTGCCTCCGCGGTCGCGTCGTCACGGCTCGCCTTCGGGGCGAGGTCGAGTGACGGTAGGTTTCCGGTGGCAGCCAGCGCTTGCAGCCGAGGCGACTGCCGCGGTGTGCCTGAGCTCGTCGCAGCTGTGGCCGCAGCCGCCGTCGCAGAGCCCGGAGCCGCACGCTTCATCGCCTCGGCGGCAGCTCGATCGGCGAGCTCCATCCGCTTTAGCTTGCCGCCCTGGTCCGCCCGCGCACGCATACCAAGCCGTGCGCCGCCACAGATTGCAAAAAGGTCCTCGTCGGATAGGCCCGGGATCACGCCAGAGCTCGCGACGCGCCGCCGCACCTCAGCCTCGCGCTCATCCTCCTCGTCGCTGTCACTATCGCTGTCGCGACTGCGCTTCGCGCTGGCCGCCGCGGCGGCACTGCCCGGTGGCGGCGCCCACTCCGATGGCTCCGCTGCGGATGCGCCGAGGCCGAGACCCTCGGCACGCTTTGTCACACGGATGTGCTCTTTGCGACCCTGCCCATCCTTGCCGAGGCCCTCGCCATCCTTCCAGCCGAATTTGGCAAGCATGCGCGCACCGAAGCCGCCGCTCTGCGCAGCGGGCACGGCAGCGTGCTCATTGAGCACGCCGGTAAGACCGTGCTGCGTCTTGCGCGAGAGCAGGCGCGGGTTGACACTGCCCTGCGCCATTGTCCTCGTGGAATCAAGGTGCCCAGAACGGCGCCGAATGTCAACAAATCGTCTCATCATTAACAAGTTTATACAGGTGTGCTCGTCGAGGCTGGTTTTCTGTAGAGTCCTCCATACGAAACCCAGTCGACGAAACTCGCAATTGCCTTTCTTGTGCACGATGCCGCCGCGCGGCAAGGGCAAGCAGAAGGCCGAGCCGGATGCGGACGTGGAGGACGAAGCGCCAGCCGCCAAGAAACCCAAGGGCAAGCAGAAGGCCGAGCCGGATGCGGACGTGGAGGACGAAGCGCCTGCCGCCAAGAAACCCAAGGGCAAGCAGAAGGCCGAGCCGGATGCGGACGTGGAGGACGAAGCGCCTGCCGCCAAGAAGACCAAGCCCGAGAAGGTGAAGAAGAAGCCCATGCGCCGGCCGGACCACGGTAAGCGCGCCGCCCGCCCTTCCTGCCCTGCCGCCGCACCAGTCACCGAAGCGCCCTTTTCCTGATTCAGGCGAGGCCATCTACTGCGTAGAGTATGCGGTCTCCAATCGCTCGACGTGCAAGGAGTGCGGCGAGAAGATTGAGCAGGGCCTCGTGCGCCTGGGGCTCGCGGTTCCTGGCAAGGGCGACTGGGACGACATCTCGTGGCGCCACCCCAAGTGCTTCATGGAGCCGCTCGAAGTGTCCGAGGAGGAGACGCTCACCGCCGCGTCGCAGATCGAACGCTACGAAGACCTGGAGGAGAAGGATCAGAAGATGATCGATACGTGGTTTGCCCAGGCAAGCAAGATGCCGCGAAAGGAGCGCGCCGTGCTCGAAACCGCCGCTGAGGCTGCCGCTGAGGACGGCGGGCGGTCGCTGCTGGGCACGCTGCTGCAGGGCGCGTCGTTCAAGGAGCGGGAGCAGCTCGGCAGCCTCGGCGCCCGCTTCGACTACCGGAGCAAGACCTGGTTCGTGCCTTACGGCAAGGATGCGGCCCCATTCGCCAAGTGGCTCGGTGCTGGCGCTGCCGCC
>PJAB01000586.1:0-23416 GCA_002887195.1 Chrysochromulina parva | reverse complement strand
CCCCCCCCCCCCCCCCCCCCCCCCCCCCCCCCCCCCCCCCCCCCCCCCCCCCCCCCCCCCCCCCCCCCCCCCCCCCCCCCCACGCCGTTCGTGGAGCTTTTCATCATAGGTGTCACCCCAAGTTTTCTACGTCGCCCCCTGAGTCCCGGACGAAAGTCTTCCGCCCTCTCTCATATCATCAGGCAGCCGCAATCACTCGACGCGCGCCGATGAAAGACGAAGGTGAGGATGAGCACCTCGGCCGTTCTCGGTCTCACGGCTCCATGCCACCGCCCACGCCGCCCGTGCCGCCCATTCTGCAGCGGCCGGAGCGTGATTTGACCAAGGGGCCGATTGTAATCGGCGTGTGTGCAATGCGCAAGAAGGCCAAGAGCAAACCGATGATGGAGATGCTCGACCGGCTGACGGGCTTCGCCGTTGACGGTCGGCAAGAGTTCGCAACCATTTTCTTTGACGAGGAGACCATTCTGCATAAGCCGGTCGAGGAGTGGCCGCTCTGCGAGGCACTGATCGCCTTCTTCTCGACGGGCTTCCCGCTGCACAAGGCGCAAGGCTACGCGCAGCTGCACCCGTCGATCGTCGTATTCAACGACCTGAAGGAGCAGGAGGTGCTCCACGACCGGCGGCTGGTGTACCAGCGGCTGCAAGAGAATGGCGTGCCCGTTCCCACGTACACGGTGTACAACGCGGAGGAGGCCGCCACCACGACAGTGGAGGAGTCGGAGGACTACCTCGAGATCAACGGCGTGCGCATCAACAAGCCGCTCGTCGAGAAGCCCATCTCAGGCGAGGACCACAACATCTGCCTCTACTACCCGCGCTCACAGGGCGGCGGGTGCAAGAGACTCTTTCGCAAGGTGGCGGACCGCTCGGCGGAGTACTATCCCGACGAGCACCAGACGCGCATTGGCGACGGCAACTCGTACATCTACGAGGAGCTCCTGCAGACCGAGGGCACCGATGTCAAGGTGTACGCCGTCGGGCGCGAATACGCGCACGCGGAGGCACGCAAGTCGCCTGTGGTCGACGGCAAGGTCATGCGCAACGTGCGGGGGTTCGAGCAGCGCTATCCGGTCATCCTCACGGCGGCGGAGAAGGCGATCGCGCGCACGGTGGTGCTCGCCTTCGGCCAGACTCTGTGCGGCTTCGACCTGCTGCGCTCGAATGGCAACTCGTACGTGTGCGACGTCAACGGCTGGAGCTTCGTCAAGGACTCCCAACGGTTTTGGGACGATTCGGCCAATCTGTTTCGTCAATACACTCTCGAGCAACTCGCGCCCATGTATCTGGCGCGTCACCCGCAGCCCGCGTTTAAGCTCGTACGTTCGCCCCTGCTGACGTCCATTGAGGGGCCGAGCGGCACTACGTCTTCGGCCGGTCTGCCCGGTGGGGTCACCAGATCACTCACGTCCGTCATTGGAGCCGACGCAGATCAGAGCGAGCTGTTATGCGTGGTTGCGTTCATTCGGCACGGCGACCGCACGCCCAAGCAAAAGCTCAAGTTCCTGACGCGCGAGCCCTCACTCCTGTCGATGATCACCGAGCACGGCTCGTCGGCGCGCGACGAGCTCAAGATCAAGAAGGTGCGCCTGATGGAGCTCCTTCTCGAACGGATCGAGGCGATCGTGGACCGTCTCGTGGCGGAGGCGCGCGGCCGGGTGGGGGCAGGGGCAGAGGCGCCCGAGGGGCAAGACGTGCTCGAGTACTTCCTCGCCGTCAAGCAGGTGCTCAAGTCGCACCCGTTCTCGGGCATCAACCGCAAGGTGCAGCTCAAGCCGACGCAATGGTTGAGCAGCGAGGGCGCGGGCGGCGCAGAGAGCAGCGGCGGCTCGAGCAGCGGATTGGGAGCTGAAGAGGCGCACAAGCACGAGGAGAGGCCTTCCGAAGCGATGTTCATCCTCAAGTGGGGTGGCGAGCTCACTGAGCTCGGCGAGGCGCAGGCGGCGGTGCTCGGCACGCGCTTCCGTAACACCCTCTATCCGGAGGACAACAACGGCGTGCTCCGGCTGCACTCCACCTACCGGCACGACTTGAAGATTTATTCCTCGGACGAGGGGCGCGTGCAGATGACGGCAGCCGCCTTTGCCAAGGGTCTGCTCGATCTCGAAGGGCGGCTCACGCCGATCCTCGCCTCTCTGGTCTCAAAGCACGAGTCCATCACACAGATGCTCGACGAGACGCCCGCCGACGGGCGCGCCCTCATGGACGCTTCCAAGGCGACGATCAACCGCGTACTCACCACCTCGGAAAGAATGCTCTCCAGTGGCCACGAGGGCGCCGCCGTGGGCATCGCCGAGGCCAAGGCTGCAAAGCCTCCCACGGCAGAGACGGAAGGCGAGCGAGGGACCATCCCGGCGTCGCCGTGGGCACGTCCGCCACCACGCGCGACTTCGACTGAGCGCCTCTCGAAGCGGCCTGAGCCGATCGTCCTGCCCGCCCGAGTCCTTAGCGCCAGCGACTTGGGCGGCGAGGGCGGCGAGGGTGTAGCGGTGGACACTTCCATATCTCCACAGCGCAGCTCCCCAGCGCAGCTTACACCGCCTTCAACGAAAGCTGCTGCACTGCGCGCTGCGACGATGGCGGGCATGCGCGTACCCATGTGCAAGTCCGACTCGCAGGACGGATGGAGGTCGACCGAGCATCAGCCCACGATCCTTCATCAGCTTCTTCGACTGGTCGACGAGTACACCTCGCAGCTACGCGAGCGCGCCGACGCGGTGAGCAAGACCGAGATCCTCGGACTCATGCCGGCCGCGGCACCCGCACCGGCGATACCGACCGACGGCGACGCCACCGTCGAGCATGACAGCGTCGATGCGGCCACCGAGCCACCGCCCGCACCCGACTCGGTCGCCCCGCCCGAACCGGCGCTCCCAAGCCCCGCTAATGACGAGACTGCTCTGCTCCACTATGGCCGGTGGGCGAAGCTCAAGCGTGAGTTCTACAAGCCCAAAAAGGGACAGTTCGACACGACCAAGATCCCGGACCTGTACGACAATGCGGTGTACGACATGCTGCACAACCAGCATCTCGGACTGCAGTCACTGCCCCCCCTCTATGCGATCGCCCGCGCGCTTGCTGCGTACGTGGTGCCGCAAGAGTACGGCACGGAGCCCGTCGATAAAGTCAAGGTTGGCATCTGCATAGGCGCGCGAATGCTTCACAAGCTGCGCCGCGACTTGCTCGCTGGCACGAGCACCGACCCCGACGGGACGCACGAGCAGGAGCGCGTTCACCAGCTCGATCACTCGGTGAGCACAGACGTGCGCTCACGCCATCGGCACGTGCGCACGCGCCTCTACTTCACCTCCGAGTCGCACATCCACTCTCTCTTCAATGTGTTGCGCTGGGGCTCGGGCGCGATGCCTGGAGCCCCATCGATCTTCTCCGAGGAGGCGCACGCGCACTTTCATGACGTCGAGTTGAGCTACCTGACGCACATCGTGCTGCGCGTGCTCCTGAACAAGCAGCAGAGCCCGCGCAAGAAATCCTCGTACCGCGTCCAAGTGCTCGTCTCTCCAGGCATCGACCACCATCAGAGTGTCTGCGACGCCGCAGAGCGCATGCAGTCCGCGCCGTCGGAGGCTGCGCCCGCGCCCGCGATCGTCAACGAGGCGCTCAAGTACACGGAGCAGCTCGTGCTCGCCTCGTCGGGCGACCTCACCCTCGAAGAGGTGGACTCGTTCCTCGCCAACATCCTGCGCGACACGTCCGAGTCCGCTGACGTGTCGCGACACCCATCCAATTACCCATCCAATCAGTCTCAGATGGCCCAGGCCAAGGAGAGAGGGAGACTCTCCCCCTCCCCTTTGGGGACTCGTTTGCCTCGCTCCACGACGTGGAGTACCGCGCTTGCCTCCACGACGTGGAGTACCGCGCTTGCCTGGAACGACAACGAGGACGATGGGGTTGGGGGGCCACCCCTGTACTGAGGAGATGGCATCGTTTCACGCATGAGCTAAAATTTGAATGGCCAAACCGGTGTGGGTTAGCTTCATTCTTTCGTTGGTACTGTACCGTTATTGCATATTCCTGTATAGACGATATTGCATATTCCTAGTGTGGTCTGTGGAGGCCGGCATGTTCGACGGTTACTGTAATCGATCTGTACAATGAGATGTGTGGTATGTCGTGTATTATTATCGCGGCGTTTCGGGCTATGAAACCGATCACGATCTTGGATCTACCTACTGTAACTGTTTCCTGGTGCCGCGTGCTAGCTCGGCTCGGGCAACGCAAGCTCATCTTGCCCATTGCACTTTGCCGTCAACCAGCGCGTTCGCTCGTCAGCGATCCGTTCGCCCGCGGTGGCGCCGGCGCGGGCGAGCGCAACAGCCTCCGCCTCCTCGCGCCGCATGCGCTCCACGGCCTGCAGCACGTCCATCACCACGCACACGTCGGCCGCCGCGTAGCTCCGCATCTGCTCATGTAGCGGCCACGCGCCCCACGCCTCGTGCTTGACAGTGCCCTTCATGGTATACTCGACCCCTAGGAAGGTGCGCGTGAGCTCATCGAGAGAGGCAGTCTGGTCGTGCAGCGGCAAGAAGCTCACAAGCTCCACCCACCCGGCGGCAGACGCCTCGGCCACGATGGTCTCCCCGAGCATGCATTCGGCCATGATGGTCTCCCCGAGCAGGAGCGGCCGAAGCCGCCTCCAATCCTCTCGCAAATCTTTGCCCACCTTCAGAACCGATGTGCTTCGTAGCAGCTCGTGTAGTGCCCTCGAGCCTCGTACAGCGTCGCCGTGCACCAACAGGCACGCGTCCTCGGTCGCGAGCTGCACGAGCGCCACGCCCTCCTCCTCAGCCCCACTGGGCTGCCACTCGGTATCGAGGGCGACCACCCGAATCATGCCCGGCTTGCCGAATGCATGCTCGCGCACCCAACGGTCGGTCTCGCCCACAAGGTTGGTCGCGAGCACGCGCTGGCGTGGGAAGTACGGGGCACGCACTGCACCCACCTTGCTCTCTGCGCCCATCACGGCGCCTACGCTTCTCGCGAGCATCCGAGAGCCCATCACGGCGCCCGTCACGGCGCCCGTCACGGCCGTCCGCTGCATCTCGCCGAGCACATGCCATGCCGCCTCGTCCAGGCAGGCAGCCCGCGTGAGCCCTCGGCCGACGGCGCTCAAGCCCAGCCCACTCCAGGTGGGGCAGTCCTCCACGCCGCTGCTCGAGGGGCCCGTGGCCTCCTGCTGTGAATGTGAAGAGCCCTGCACCAGGCGGAGCACCCGGCTCTTGCCGCCGACGAGAACGCCGTTGGCGGAGGCGCGCAGCGCGAGGCCGTGACGAGCGCTGAGCCCACGCAGCGAGGCCATGCCACCGACGGCTGTTGGGGGCAGCGCGAGCTCGTCGCGGAGCACTGCCATCGCGGATTCGCTCGCTCGCTCGCTCTCGCTCGCGATCGATCGGGCCACACGGAGCCGCGTGCTCCGGCCCTCGAAGCGCCACTCGCTCGAGCCATCGGACACCGAGAGCATTTCAACGTACTGCGCGCCGTCTCGAGGCTGGCTCATGAAGCACGGCTCGGGCCATTCGTTCGCACGGCACACTCTCAGCAACTCATTGATCGCGTCGGGGTATGGGTTCACGAGCTTTGGCCGAGCTTTGGCGCGATCTTTCGCAGGGCTCGGAACCTCGACACCGTCGGCAACGACTGAGCGCAGAGCCATTTCCGCCGCCGAACCCTCCGCTGCCTTGATGGAGCGCTGCCACGTGCCCGTGTAAGTATCATTCGCCACCATAACCATGGCTTGGAATTTGCTCCTGTGCGCCAGGCCGTCGGTGCCAGTGAGCGAGTACTCAGGCAGTGCGATTCGCACTTTCTGGCAGTGCTCCTGCAGGAGCGTCTTGCTCCTGGATGCGGGCTGCGTCGGCGGTGCAGTGAGGCAGCACAAGGCGAGCAGAGCGCAGGTGCGCGACGACAGAGATGGCACGAAAGGGAGCCTCATACATGTAATGGTCTCATGGTGCCTCTTTTCCGATTCCGCAGAGAATTAAAGAGTTTAGTTCGCCGTGGCACGCCGGCTGTGCTGCTGCTGTGAAACACACAACGTGCAGCGCACGCTCTCCGGACCCCCAAGCACGGGGGCCGCAATCGCAATGGACGGAGGCGTGGCCGACACAGCCTGCTATTACACAGGCCGTTAATCGGCGGGGGGCGGGGGAAGTACGGCACACTAGCACACAGTAGAGTCGGATCTGGTGAAATGGGAGGGCCGGCTCGAAAAACCTAATAAGCCCGAAATCCGGTTCAAGTTTTGTCGAGTCCTCCGAACGAAATCCGTCGCGTCCCTTCGATGTTCGACGCCACCGAGACGAGGACACGCGAGGACAATCGCTTCAGGGATCCTCCTACCGCGTTGCGTAAACTGACAGTCGGTGTTGATTTCAGCAACACGGGACGAAGCACGAGCGGCCACAACTTTTCTACGCCATTGGCCCAGTATTCCGTCGGCCCAACAATCCGTCAAGACATGGGGACACGACTGGCGACGCCCAAGCCACTTGTGGCTATCGAGCGCAGCCCCTTCGGACGCCCGTTTGTGCAGCAGCGCAGCCCGACACCGATGCTATCGCTCGACTCGTCCTCGGACGGCAGACGCTCGGTTCCTCGCCTGCAGGTAACAGGGTATGCCTTCCACGGTGGCCCTCTGCGCATCAGCTCGTCGGCGGCTCGTTACCTGTAGGCATTCCTCGCCAGCTGATTCGGCTGTGCATATCTGAGCGCAATGATCGGACCAGCTTCTGCGCGAATGCAGTATGCAGGGATGAGCAGTGCGTGGCCTGTGAACGCCGAGAAACGGGATGGGATCTAACGGGGGGATGTAGCGTCGTGTTGTCGTAGTCGAAGAGCTCGAAAGCTCGTCATAGCCGTGCATGAAAATAGCATCCAGGACGCAGGGACCGCTCGGTGTCATTGTAGGTCATACGAGCATATACCACATGGAGAGACAGGCCCGAGCGCAACATGCGGCGCATCGTGCCGGGGCGGCGCCGGCGGGCGGCCCTTCAAGGGGCGGCGCCCGCGGGTGCGGGCGGCTCACGTCGCTCGTGTCCCGCCGGGCGGATCGATCGTTTATCGGAGCGGAGAGCGTAGTTTGCGCGCAGCAGTATAGCGGCACACGACACGTACGACAACCAAACTGTAACGCACTCGCGCACGGACCACGGTCTCGCGAAGCCGTGGACGCTCGACAAGAACAAGATGACGAACCTGCTCCGCAACGAGCTCCCCTTTGCATTCAAGCTGTCAAAGCGCGCGGTCGACAAGGCAGAGCTCACCTCGGCGATTCAGGACTCGGTCATCTCCGCCAACATGATCGCCTCCAGCTCTTCCAGCGAGTAAAGCTGGCCTTCGACGACGTGGTCAATGTCCGACTCAGACACGCCATCGTCGAGCGAGAGGTCGAGGCGGCGCGGTGCGGCGTGCGCAGTCGTGGGGGTCACATTGGTGGTCGGTCGGTTCGGGAGCGTGTTGTCGCCCGGTGTGCGCGGTGGTGCGCGCGTGCGAGCGCCACCGCGCGGGCGCAGGCACTGCTGCTTAGCGGGGGGCTCGAGGTTGACTTGAAACTGAAACCACGGCTTCTGCAGGCACGGCGGGAGCTCGTCGGCGCACGCGTCGGTGTTAAAGGTCTGGTTCATAAATTCGATCGACGTGCAGTAGTCGACCACCGGGAGATTTTGCTCCTCGTGCTCGCGCTCGATGTCCTCGTCGATCGTGTCCATGAGCGCGACGCTCGTCTTGAAGTAGGGCGCGAACGCATGCGTGTCGAGCGAATCAAAGCCGTACCAGTCTCCGGAGCAGATCGCCTCGACAAAATTGTACTCGCCGATGCCCGCCTTCTGCGAGGTGACGAGCACCAAAGCAATGTCCTTGCACGCGTCTTCCTTGTTGCTCACAAACTTGTTGATGTACGCGAGACCGACGACGATGCACGGCTTCGCACAGCCGAGCGCCGCTTGCTCGATCTCGTCCTCGGTGTACGGCCGGCCGTCGACGATCGGCGAGATATATACGGTCGCGCGATCGGCCGCGTCGCCGCGCGGACCGCCCATCACTCCCGCCGTCGCCGCACCCACAACCGACCGCACGCCCGCTACAGTATACGATACCGGAAATAGAACCGCTGTGGGTAGCTACGATGCTATGCGAGTACCCGGGTATCTCCTCCGCCTCGCGCGCGCTCGCGGAGGAGATACCCGCGTATCATACGCTTTAAACATCAACCTCATCTCGCCACGCCTTCCCGTCCTGAATGATTCTCGACCACCCAGCCGCGAAGCCCCGGATGGGATCCTCGCCATCCTGGCCCCCTCCTTCCTCTCCCTCCCCGCACGCACGCTCACTCCTCGAACCGGACAATCTGCACGAGGCGCACGGCCCGTGCGTCGTGCAGCTGTTGGTTACGCGAGTAGACCACGCCCCACACCACCTGCGTCATCCAGGTCTCGCTGTGCTCGTTGGGCAGGTAGCGGTGCACGGCGAGCGGCGGCTGCGGCGGCAGTGCCGCGGCGAGTGAGATGGTCTGCAGAGCAGCGGGCGGCGAGGGCGCTTGCAACTGCTCCGCAGGCAGCAGCCTCTGGATGTAGTCGAGGACCGAGAGGATCGATCGCAGGGGCAGCCGCCTCCGCCAGCTCGCAAGCCACTCGTCCGTGACCACGAAGGCGGCGGCGCCTTCTGTTGTTGGCACCGGCGGCGGCGGCGGCGGCGGCGGCGGCGGCGGAGGCGAGCCGGCGGCGTCGGCGTCGGCGTCGGCGTCGGCGTCGCCCGCGGCGGCGCCCGCGGCGGTGCCCGAGGGCTCGGCGGCCGGAGCGACGGCGGTCGGCGCAGGCGGACTGATTGTCATGAGCGAGCGCAGCAGGGGAGCGTGGAGCAGCAGCGCGTGAAGCAGCGTTGTGTTGGAGGCGTGCGTGTACTGCAAGGAGGTGGTGAGCACCTCGAGCAGTGCGATCAGATGCTCGGGCGCCGCGGCAGAGGCGAAGAGACGCGCGGGCGAGGCGAGCGCCGAGAGCATCGCGAGTAAGTTTGCGGCGGAGGCCGCGGACCATTGCTTGACATGCGGCGCCACATTGGCGAGCAGCGCGAGGGCCGCTGGGTAGACAGTCTGCAGAGGCAGCGTAGGAGGCGTCATCACCACCGCGGCCGCGCACCCAACGAGCAGGTCGCCCAGATGACCAGCCGACGACACGGCGGCGTAGGGCCGCCGCGTGGGCAGCGCGCGTGGGCACGGCTGGTTCACTTTACCGCCAAAGTCGAGCTCGCCGCTGAGACGGAGCAGGCAGAGGAGCGCCAGGTGGGCCATCGAGAGGGACGCTGGCTCGTGTGCCCACGCAAAGACCAAGTTGGCCAGCGCCAGGGCGATCTCAGCCCGTGCCGCGGAGGCGACGAGCGTCGCACCAAAGTCGGCATTGTGGGTAAGGCATGCCCACAAGAGCAGCAGCACCTCTTGCTCGCACTCGACCGGGGCGAGTGCTGAAGGGAGGTATGTGCTCTCCGCGAGCAGCCGCGCGCCCAACAGCCGCTCGAAGCCGCTCACCAAGAAGGCGAGCGTCTCCGGCCGTTGGAGGCTGCCCAGCAGGCGTACCATCTTCGTCTGCGCCAGCGGCGCCGGCTTACCGGGCGGGGTAGGGGCGTTCGGGGCGGCGGCGGCGGCGGCGCTGGCGCTGGCGCTGGCGCCGGCGGCACTTTTTGGTTCACTCAGCGCCGAGAGGGGGCTCGGCGCCGTTAGGAGGACGACGAGCAGTTGGGCGGCCTGCGTGGCGACCTCGCCGTGCGAGTCAGCCAGCAGGGAGCCCGAGTAAGGGATGCCCCAGCCTACGGGATCGTACGAGAAGATGGCGTCCACAAGCGCGCGGAAGAGGGCCTTCCCCATCGGCTCCGGCGCGTGCAGCGTAAGCGTCAGCATGCGGTTCGGGTGCGCCGCGAGTGCGTTCGGCGACGTGTAGAGCGTCGACGAGAGGCACGAGAGCAGCGCCTCGATGCACGCCGAGCGCGCCTCGTCCATCTTCTCCGAGGAGATAGCCCAATAGTTCTGAGTCGAGGGCGCTGCCGGCAGTGTGGGGGCGGCACCGTCCTCAGAGGTGGCGGGTGCGGCGGCGGGCGCAGCGGCGGCGGGTGCGGGTGCGGGTGCGGGTGCGGGTGCGGCGGGCTCCTCGTCATCGGCGCGTTTGACTGAAGTGAAGCCACCAACGAAGAGGGCAGCGAGCACTCCATGTAGCAGGCAGCCGCCGAGCGTCACGAGGCAGCGTCGCTCCTTGAGATGCATGGCGAGCTTCTCTGCAGCGGCCGGGATCGGCGGCACCGCGAGTGGAGTCCAGAGCATGTGCTGGACGCCGCCGTCGTCGGCGGCTTCATGCAATAGGGGCATCAGCCGGCTGACGATCCGAAGCGCGTTGAGGTATCGGCGCGTGGTGGCGCGGCTCTCGAGGGTGGTCCGGTCCAGCGCGGCGAGCTCCCAGAGGGTGCGCGTCAGCCGGCCGAGAAGCGCCGCCAGTCGGCCCTGGTTGCATGCGCGGCAGCATCGGATCTCGTGCACGGAGAGGCTATCGAGGCGCACCTGATGAGGGATGCACTCGGACGCAATCAGACGCAATCAGACGCAAACGGACGCAATCAGACGCAATCAGACGCAATCAGACGCAATCAGACGCAATCTCGTGCATGGAGATTGACTCTGAGGCGCACCGTGCTCGACGAGGAGATCGCCGCATCCCACGAGAGAGTGTGCGCACTCTCGATCAGCCCGTCGACGGTGCGCACGGCCTCGGCCGCCTCGCGCAGCCACTGGCCGCCGGTGCCGTTGCTCGACGTGGCGGCGGGTGTGGAGACGCCTGCCGCGACACCGCCGCCCGTACCACCGGCGGCGGCGGCGGCGGCGGCGGCGGCGGCGGCGGCGGCGGATGCACGCTTCTCAGGCGAGCCAACGTACGCGGTCGGCGCGGGCGAGGTGGGCGCCGCGCTCGGGCTCGCCGCCGCCAGCAGCGCCTCGACGACGTGAAGCGCCGCCTTGAGCGGCTCGATGGGCGCGCGGGAGGCGAGGGTGAGTACACGGATACCCTTGCGCCCGGGCTGGCCGGGCGCCAGTGGACTCTCAGCGAAGCCAGCGGCGCGCATGATGGAGGCGCCGCCGGGCACGCCCCAGACGCGCTCGTTGAAGAGCGGGCTCGTCAGCTCGATCGTGCGGTACGTGCTCTGCGTCGGATGCGCGCACACGTTGCCGAGGTATGCCTGCAGAGCTTTGAGGGTGTGTGGCTCCGCGCGCCCCAGCAACATCGCAGCCGCCTGCAGCTGCGCGGCCAGGCTCGCGCTCACCTTGAGCTCCGCTGGCCACGGGCCGATGACCACCGCCGGGCGCTCCTTGGCCGGCGTTGCCGCCTCAGGCTCCTCCTCTTCTCCTGCAGCGGCGCGCGCATCCTCCTCATCGTCGTTATCGTCCTCGTCCTCGTGCGCTTTGTTGTCGTCGTCGTTGTCGTCGTCGTCGTCGTCGTCGTCGTCGTTGCTATCGTTACCATCGTTCTCGTCGTCCACCAGGCCGCCGTCCTCGAGCCGCTCACGATAGCCCTCAAGCACTCGGTTGATGGCGAGGATCTGCCCGAAGCTGCAGCCCATGGCGCGCAGCACCTCACGGCGCTCGCCGAGCGACGAGCGCACGAGCAGACGCACATCGAGCCCCTCAGTTTCGAGCGAGGTCGCCAGCTCGCCGATCAGCCCCGCGTCCTTGACGAGCGTCGAGGCGCTGAGCATTTCGCGCACGCGGGGGCGTCGCGTGAACACGTGTCATGTTTCGTCTCGGGCATTTCGAGTCGTGTGATTCGGGCATAGCTTTTCTTGCAATATAGATCCGGGAATCATGTTCACGGTGTGTTTTTAGTCGTCACAGAACATGCGGTCGACGTCGTCGAGACGTGTGGATGACCCTCCGCCACGCCGCGCACCGACGGCCAAGCCCGTCCTCATTCCTCGCGTCATGCTGTCGCGTGGCGTCTTCGTTGGCGCTGTCGTCTTCATCGGCCTTGGATCCTTTGTTCTGTATTCGATGCTGCGTGCATTACGGGCAGAGAGGGCCTTGGTGGCGGCCTCTCACGCCTCTTCGGTGCGCTTTGTGCGACTTGCCATGGAGCTGCAAGCGGAGCTGGACGAACGAGAGGAGCACGACCGAGCCACGTTGCAGCTCTACCTCTCGCTCGAGCGTGAGCACCTGCCGGACTTGCAGCGCACAGCTACTGCTGCGGCAGAGAGGTGCGATCCGGCAGCAGCCAAAGCGGTGGCGACGGCGCTCGCCGACTTTGGCGAGCAGGCTCACGCGCACTCGCGAGCCATGCTCGATGCGCTGCAATCCCAAGCTGGGCGCGCGCATCGGCGAGCACAGGAGCTGGCGCAGGGCATGCTGATACAGGCGCGTGCCGATCGTGAGCGCTTGCTCAAGTACGGGGATGCGCAGTGGTCCGATGCTGACCTCGAAGGGCCACTGCGAGCGCTCGCGCGCCGGCTGCGCAAGCCGAATGCTACGTTTCAGCTGCCTCTGCCGACGCTGCAGGAGTGGGAGGCGGCGTACAAGGAGGCGCTGCATGAGGGTGGCGCCGTGAGTCCAGGGTTGAGCCGACGGCTTGCGTCGCTAGCTCTGGAGGCGCCACTGCCACGCGACGACGCCGATCGCACGGAGGTGGCGCGCGCGGCCACGGCGCACGACGACCCAACGAGCGCCTTCGTGCTGCTCCTCCAGCGAGCGCGGCTTCACCGCCACCTACCACAGCTGCTCGAGGCCTTCAAGGGCTACGAGGCGCACCAGCGCCCCGTCTGGGACGTCGTCGAGCTGATCGAGCAGCTGCGTGCGCAGCACGTCTTTCCGATGGGCATGCTGCACCTGCAGCAGCACGAGTGGGACCAGGTCGTCGGCGGCGCCGCCGAAAAGGCCGGGCGGGATGCACACTCGTTTGACGCGGATCAGTGAGGCGTGCCCAGCGCGCGACATCGAGCCGAATCAAAGCCGTTGTAACACGTCGAGCTGCGGACCGGTAAGGGGACCGGCACGCTCGCCCTCTGCCGATACGAACTGGGCGACAATCGAACCAACATCCGCAGAGAGAGATACTCTCATCCGTAATCTCGCCGCGCCGCGCGCGCAATACCGTACTCAAGTGACGAGCGTGTAGGCGTAGTATAGCGTAGCATGTACCATGCCGCGATGCCGGTGTAGGGGAGAGAGAACTTTGTAACTTACCAAGCTACCCACACATTGGCAGGGATTGTGTGTAGATTGTGTGCGAATCCAGAAATAATGCCACTTAGCGATTTGCATTATTGGCTCGATTGGGATAGGGATTGTGGCGCCGAGCCGCGAGTGCATCGCGCTCGGGTCTCGCACACAACGCAACCCGCCCCTCGCGTTCTAAGCTCGCCGCGCCCCGCGCAGCCCCGCACAACTCGCCCGCATCGCGACACTCTGCAACTCCAAAAGTCCATCACCATGTCGGACGTGTGTCGCGGCTCATTCCCCACTCTCTCTGCTGTTTGGTCGAGACCAGCCGCTTCTTCTTCTTCTTCGCCCCTTGCTTACGAGCACCGGGCTCGTCATCCCCGTCCTGAAAGTCCTCAGCCTCGACGCGAGATCGTTCGATGAGGGAGACGACATTCGTGGCCGCGGCCACAAGGTCGACCTTTCCCCTGGCAATCCGCAACAGTTGAGCGGTTGCCCCCCCGCCGCACTCGTCGCCGGGGCCGTACCGACCGAGCTTCGCGCCGCACTTGGCACAAACCACATTCGTGCCACCGATCGTGAGCGGGAGGACGAGTCTAGGCTGGCAGCCGCTTAGAGCGCCGTCTTGAGCACCGTCTTGAGCGCCGTCTTGAGCGTCCTCACGTCCAGCGGTGGTGGCATCGGCGGCGACAACGTCGTCGCCCCACGAGGCGTGAGTGGAAGGCAGGAGAAGGGGCGCGTCCTCTCCTCCTTCCTTGAAGTTGGCGCGGCTGCTCGTGTTCAACTCGTAGCTGAGCACGTCGCTTTGCAAGAAGAGGAAGGCTCGGCAGATGCGGCACGAAAAGTGCGCCGCGGCACTGGAGACAGTCAAGGCGGCGATTCTTGCGGCGTTGCTCTCCTCCTCCTCCTCGTTGTCCTCGTCCTCGTCCTCGTCCTCCTCCTCGTCCACGTCCTCGTCCTCCTCCTCCTCCTCCTCCTCCTCCTCCCCCATTACCGGCCGCACCCTCTGCGCCGACAAGTCGTCTCCCTCCGCCAAAGTCGGCGCATACGGAGCTTGTGGCGTTGGCGGCGCTGGAGTTGGCTGGGTCGAAGGCGGGGTCGGAGGCGGAGGCGCAGGAAGTGGCCATGAGTTGGCCGTCGACCCCGCACCTGTACCGTTGTCCGTCTGCTCCTGGCTGGCGATGCGCTGGCGTACCTCTACCTCTTCCTTGGCGCCGCCAGCGGCAGCTCGGGCGGCGGCGCGGGCGGCCCTCTGCGCCTCGCGCTCTTCGACGGTGAGCGGCGCAGCGCCTCGGCCGGCGACGGTCGGCTTAGGCCCGCGCGATGGCGGCAGCTGTGAAGGCAGCTGTGAAGGCAGCTGGGCCTCCGCCGGCGACAGGGCCGAGCTCGCTTTGGCCTTGGCCAACGCCTCGGCCGCTCCAGCCGCCTTCTCGGCCGCCGCAGCGGTCTCGGCAAGGGCCCGTGCTTCCTCCTCCGCCGCGCGCGCCTCTGCTGCCGCCTTCTCATGCCGCGTCGGTGCTTTGCCAGTGGCGGGCACCGCCGTCAGCCTACGGCGCACCTTGGTAGCCGAGCCGCCCCGCAATTTGGTGGCGATCAGCAGCTCCTCGACGGCGTCGGCGCCACTCTGATAGATTGCGCGCAGCCGCTCATCATCGATGCCGGCGGCAGCAAAGGCGTCGCGGTATTGCGGAATCTCCAATTCCACCAGTAGCGCGGCGACACTGAGGCGCTTGTCACTCAGTCCGTCCGCGGCCACCTCAGCCCTTGCCGCGGACGCTCCATCGGCAGCAGGCGCCTCCTTGTCAACGGCAGCGACCTTCGGCTCCGCGGCGCCCTCTTCGGGCGCAGCTACGCCCTCGGGAGCTGCCTCCACCTCCGCGGGCGCCTGCGCGACGGCCCGGCCCAGAGTTGCCTCGTCAAGCCCAAAGAAGCGAAGGCCGTTCTGCTTGAGGGTGGCCGAGAACTGCGAGCGCGCCTCCGGTCCGTCGATGCCCCGGGCGTGTGCGAGCGCCGCAATCACGTGCGGGATGTTCGACGGCTCGTTGCGCATGGTGCGCAGGTATGCATCGGGTAAATTCTGCGGCGTCGCCCATGGGCTGCTCGAGCAGATGACGAGCTGCTCGAGAGGCACGGCGGCTGCAGAGCTTCGCATGGCGTCCACAGCTGCGGCGGCCTCGTCCGTCGCTCCCTCAACGTGCACCAAGCTTGCGGCCGAGACGCCGAGGACCATGCCTGCGGCCGTGGCCTCACGGATGCGGCCCACTTGCCCATTCAGCGCGACGAGTGCGTCATGGAGGAGAACGCGTCGTGTGTCGCCCTCGCTGCCCTCACCTCCGCCATCGAGCCATCCGAGACCGCGAAGGACGCCCAGAGCTTGCTCTAACGCCTCGTCGCCAGCAAGGTGAAGGACCATCGGGAGGCGCAGCTTGTCGCACAGCGCCGCTGCGCTCTCAAGAAGGGACTTTTGCGCGAAGTGGGTCGCGATCTCGCGGTTCAGATTCAGGGACGCCAGCACGGCCACGCACGCGGGGAGCAGGGCGAGCTCCTCGGTCTTTGTCAGCCACGACTCGTGCATCTTCTTGTTGGTTTTGTCGACGTTATCCGAATGGACACCAGTGGCAAAGTAGCACATCGAAGGGTCCTCCTTGCATAGATCGGCGAGCTCTTGCTGCTTGGCGACATCGGAAGACCAGCAGACGATAGCGGCCACTTCTGCTTCGGCGCGGGCGCGCTGGAGCATCCGTGGGCGGTCCCTGTCGAAGAGCCGACTCAGCAGTGCAACGCCACAGTCGAAGTGTGACCCCAGCCCAGGAATCGGCGGCGTTGCACTCGTGACGGTACCTTTGCACTCTGCTACCTTAGTCACACTTGTTGACTTCGTATTTGCGCCTGGATTCTTCTTGCTGGTCCTGAGGCTCGCGTTCTTCGGTTCCCGGCCGCCACCACGATCCGGCATCGCGTGAAGCGCCAGGCTCGCGTCCACGTGCAATGGATGCCCCCGCGCCACTGTATGCGGAATTCGCGTTTCGTCAAAACTTTCGCCAGACGTCTCGTCAATGGTTTCTTCCTCAAAACCCGATCCTCACCCTCAAGCTTGAGCGGAACCTTGCAGCAGCCCAATTGGCCTCGTACCGGGTAGTCGTATCGAAACGAGCGCTCGATCGAGCGGCGATACGGGCGGCCGCTCAGAGAGAACTTTGTAACTTACCAAGCTACCTACACATTGGCAGGACCCCCTGAATTGCGGTGGGGGAAATTGAAGGGGATGTCGGCGTGAGAGTAAGGCGGCATGCGACATGGGGCGGCCGCTCAGGCCGACCTGCCTAGTACCATAGCGTCCATGCGGCCGACGCCCCCTTAGTCCTCATATTATGCAGGTCACGTTCACGCCTATCCTATTCGCGGCTCTCTTTCGGAGCTGTTCACAAGATTACCGTCGAGCAGCGCGCATTCGCCTCGAGCCAGTTGCCGTGCCGTCCACCGCCGCGCGTCAAAGGCGCATGCGCTCACTAGCACGGCATTCTGCATGCTCGTCGAGATCAGCCATGGTGTCCAGACAGGCCATGGGGAGGCGCCCTGAGTGATGCTCTGGTAGATGTTGAGATAGCCTCCCGCGACTTGCACCGTGTAAGATAGGAGGGAGAGCGAGCCCGACGCGCGGTGCCGCCACGTGGCGAGAAGCTGCGGAGCGTACTGCACCAGGGCAGCGAGGGAGCCGGCAGACCCCTGCACGGCAGCGAAGGCAAGCGTGCGCTTCCCGCAAGGCGCCGCCAGTGATGCGCACACACATGCAACCCAAAGGACGATTGCCGTGCCGAGGGTGGTCGCCGCCATGGCTCGCGCGCGTTCGGCGTTTGGCGGGTATGCCACGACCATGACCAACTGGATTGCGGCAATAATGGCCACTTGTATGTTTTGGAACAGGTCGAGCAGGTTGGGGATGCAGCTCCAACCAAGGTGTCCGCACGCGGTGATCTGACGCCACTTTGTGATGAGAGCTGCGCCAACGTTGAGCATCGAGAAAAACATCGTGATGATGACTGTGAAGAGGCTCACGCCGGCGGAAGAGCGTGCCTTCGCAAGCTTGTAGAATTGTGGCAGTGGGACGAGAACAGTAAAGCCCAGGGCGGCCACGGCCACGGCGACTCCGGCGGACGGCACAGGAACATCGACGGGAGCACACTCGGAAAGCATGCGGCAATGGCCGAGCTGCAACTGTGAACACACAACGCGCACGCTCTCCGGACCCCCAAGCACGGGGGCCGCAATCGCAATGGATGGAGGCGTGGCCGACACAGCCTGCTATTACACAGGCCGTGCTTTGCTGCTCAACACAACGCGCATTCACGCCGTTTCTTCACAAGCGGCTCCCCTGGGATGCGTATGAATGGTTGGGATGCTGCGAAAGATTTCACATTTCACACGACGTGATGAGAGAGCGTCTGTCGTGTCTGACGTGTTAACGTTCACAGGCGAGAGGGCTGAGGCACGCAAATGTCGACCGCGACTCGCACGGTTTCGACGATCAACGGCACGGTCAACGGCACTGCTCCTTTACTCGCGTCACGCGGCACTTCGCCTGAAGAGCTCGAGCGCGGCAAATTGTTCGGCGGCAGGGAGGTGCCCATGCACCTCACGTGGCAGCATGTCAACGCGTTTGTCTTCGATGAAGCCGCCAAGGCGCCCAAGCAGGTGGTCTTTGACGCATGCGGCGAGGCCCGTCCGGGCGAGCTGCTGGCAGTCATGGGGCCGTCAGGCGCGGGCAAGACGACTCTCCTCAATCTGCTCGCTGCTCGGCCTGCGCTTGGCACCAAGGGTTCTTGGGATGGCACTGTGCTCATCAACGGTCGCCCACTGCCACCCAATTGGAAGCGCTCGGCGGCGTACTCGATGCAGAAGGACATCTTCTTCGCCAAGTTGACCGTGCACGACCACCTGCGCTGCACAGCGATGCTGCGCCTGCCCGCGAGCTGGTCAGTGCAAGAGAAGACAGACGAGATGCACCGGATCGTGAGGCTCCTGCGGCTGGACAAGGCCCTGCACACGGTCGTCGGTACGATGACGGAGCGCGGCCTGTCGGGCGGTGAGCTCAAGAGGCTCAATATTGCCACCGAGCTGCTCTCGCGCCCGCGGTTGCTATTTATGGATGAGCCGTTCACCGGGCTCGACTCGTCTCTTGCGATGACGGTGCTCGGTGCTCTACGCGAAGTCGCTGCAAGCGAGCGGGTCGCGGTGATCATCACCGTGCACCAGCCGTCCTCGCCCATGTGGGCCGCTTTCGATGCACTGTTGCTCATGGCACCCGGTGGGCGAGTCGCATATTTTGGGCCGCGGGAGGCGGCGGCCGCCCTGTTTCCCCCGTGCCCCAGCAACTGGAGCGCAGCTGACCATTACATCGAGATTGTCACGGCCGAAGAGAGCCGTGAGCAGGCGACTGCCGCCTGGGCCGCCCGCCCGCCCCCGTCGACACCGGCAATTGGCGAGCTGCCGAGCGTGCGGCCGCAGACGCGCTTCTGCACCGCCGCAGGTGCCCTGCTACGTCGTCAAGCGGTGCAAGTCCGGCGCGTGTACTTACGTCCTATGGAATGGATCCTCACCGGGCTGCTCGCGACCGTGTTTGGGTTGCTCTGGTTTCAGGTGGGCGCGCACCGCGACGAGGCGCCGCGCCAGTCCGACTATATCTCGATCATCTTCTTCTTCATCGCGCAGTGGTCGTGGGCGCCTCTCTTCCAGGTGATCGGCAACTTCCCTGATGAGCGGGACGTGCTCACACGGGAGCGTGCGTCGGACTCGTACTCGATCGGGGCATGGTACTGCTCCAAGTTGCTGGCCGAGGTGCCACTGTCCTGGGTACTCCCTGCCGGCTTCTTCCTCATCACCTACCCCCTTGCCGCGCTGCCCGCCGCCTCATCATTGACGCTCTTTGGGATCACGCTCCTGAACACGGAGGTGGCTGCGAGCCTCGGCACACTCATCGGGGCCACCTTTTTCGATCGTGACCGCGCGACGACCGTTGCCATCGTGTACATGGTCTTTGTCATGTGTGCAGGCGGTTTCTTTATCGATCTCGCCACGCTACCGAGCTATCTGTCGTGGCTCGCCTCGGTGCGCTACGCGTCCTTTTGGTACTACTCTCTCGGCCTCTTCGCCGCGTTCGCACTGCCGACGGACGCTGATCGGATGGCGTGGCCGTCTGAGGGCTCCGGTGAGAGCTTGTCCACGCTCGAGCGCTACTCATTCTCGCGCTGGTCGTGGGACGGTGAGGCCTGGAAGGATGTGCTCATGCTGCTCGCCTTCGTGCTCGTCCACCGTGTGGCTGCCTTTGTCGCCCTCAAGACCTCCAAGAAGCTCCAGTTCAGCTGAGGCTGCCACGCTCGGCAGGAGCTCCAGTTCAGCTGAGGACCTGAGGCTGGTAAGCCAGCAGAGTCAGCTGAGCAGTGAGCACTGTCCACGATGGTGGTACACGATGGTGGTGCACCTATGGAAATACTGTGGAATACTGTGGAGCCGCCGCTGCCGCCCGGCCTCGAGGGCCACCGTGCGGGCGCGTCGGCGGTGGGCGTGGCTGAAGAAGCGAAGGAAGTGCTATGATTGCATTGGGGACACATGACACCCTGGAGTGGCTGTGGGCGCGCGAGGCGGAGGCAGTCTCGTACACACCCGATCGATCGCTAAGGTCAGGCCCAGCACGTGCGCCATAGTTGATAGTAAATGCCGGCCCGTGCGAGCGACGACCGTGCTAAATTTGCGCGAGATTTTGACCTTGGTGGAGGGTTTCAACAGTGATAGTGTGTCAGGAAGTTACGCCTAGTACAAGTATGGTGTTTCAACATAGTGGGTGCGCGAGATTTTGACCTTGGGGGAGGGTTTCAACACTCAACGACGAGTTTCCCTAATGGTCAAGCCAAGGGTCAAGCCTACAATTGTATGGTATAGCCTCAGGCCTGGGCTATTCATTCTTGCGTATTGGATTCCTAATTGGTGATGAATCCGCGAGATCCGTTCTTTCTTGCCATACGACGGGTGCCGAAGTTACATGCTGGTAATGCAAGCAAGCTTGCTGGTAATGGTCTGACCTGTGATGAAGGGGAAAGCGCAAGCGCGCGTTGACGTTACGCACGGGTGTGCTGACGTGCCCTGTGGGGAAACTTCTCTCCGCAACGCGTTGCTTTTCCTGTGTGTGCGCCGTGGTCCCGCGCGCGGCTGTGGCACGCACAGCCGCTGCCAACATGGAGGCCCGCGTGTGGTGGGAATGCACCGCGGGCGGCTTCGGTGATTGTGGAGAGGAATGTGTCGCGGTGGGCAACCTCGACAACGCGCCTGATGGTAGCAATAAAATTGCCGTCGGTTCCTACGCCGGCCTCCTGCGCGTGTACAACCCGCGCCAGCCAGGCTACCAGGTAGAGGATTTGATGATGGAGGTGCAGCTCGGGGCACCTATTCTGCAGCTCAGGATCGGTCGCTTTCTCGCCAACTCGAAGCACATCACGCTCGCCGTGCTCCATCCGCGCAGCCTGAGCATACACTCCCTTTCAAGCGGCTCCGTCGGCAAGGACACGACGCACTTCAAGCTGGCCAAAGCCTACGAGCACGCGCTGGAGCGCCCGGCACGGAGCATGGTGCACGGCAGCTTTGGCGGCGGCTACGATCACGATCAGGTGTGCATCCAGTCGATGGATGGTCAGCTCATCATCCTCGATCAGGACCGTGTGGTGCTCGAGCGTAAGCTGAGCCGATTCTTGCTGCCGGGTGCCTTGGCCTACAGTCCGGAGTCGGACTTGTTCGTGACCGTCTCCTCGCGGATGGAGGTCGATGGGTACAAGTTCGCCACGCTTGGGTCCTCGCCGCAAGGAGGACAGAAGGCGCATCCCGACTGGTCGGTTGTTGTGGGCGAGGACGTCGTCAGTCTGCAGCTCGGCCGACTGGCGCGAAAGCCCGGCACTTCGGCTCTCGTCGCCACCATGACGTCCGGGAAGAACCAGCTCGACATCGTCGTGGTCGCCGCGCACACGCTGCTCATCGTGCAAGAGGGAGGGGTCATTCGCGGCCAGAAGCGCCTCGACTACTCGCCGCTCTGTGCGACGCTGTACCCGTGCGCCGAGAAGCAGCAAGGCCCGGGCGGCGTGGACAACCCACGCGCGCCGTGGGTCAACGTGGACAACCTGATCATCGGTAGCCAGACGGGCGTGCTCTTCATCTACCGGGAGATGGAATTGATCTGGTCAGCGCGGCTCTCGTCGCCAGCGGCGGCGTTGCGCGTACGTTCCTTCGCGGGGCAACCAGGCCTAATCCTCTCGCTCACGTTTGACGGCACGGCGACGATCTCGTATCTGGGCACCGATCCGCCCTCCGGTGCCGTCATCGCCGAGGCCAAGGAGCTCAACTACGAGGAGATGGACGAGGAGCATCGACGGCTCCTCCAGATGATTCGAGATTCGTCCTCAGCAGGCAAGGTGGAGCCTGCCGACGGCCTCACACTGCGGGCGCAGGTGCCGCCGACGAGCGACAAGGCTGACGAGGAGGACCCGTTGGCCGTCTCCACGCTCGCGATGCGGGTCTTTGTCTCGTATGCGGGCAGTGTGACCCTCGAGAACGTCACCCTGGTCGCCACCTGTGCGCCGCCACTCTACTTGACCGCCGATACTGTCGTGCTGCCCTCGCTCGCCTGCGGGAATCGCACACCAACCATAGTGCCCTTCACCTTCCGGGCCCGGACGCACGAGCTACCGGTGAGCCTCACAGCGACCATCATGGCGACGTACACCACCCCAACGGGAGAGCCACGCTGCGCGGCATGCGAGGTGCTCCTGCCCTTCTCCATGATCGCCGAGCCAGTGCCGCCTATCAAGGCGTCCGCGTACAAGATCACTCTTGAGACCAACAGGGCGCCGCCCCCCTTGGCGACGCTCTTCGAAGACCTGCTTGCCAAGCAGCCGCGGATGCTCGAGGCGATGAACGCCGGCGGAGGCACGGCGCTCTCGGTCCGCTATCAGTGCGGCCTCGACGCGACCGTTCTCGTCTCCAAAAACTCGGGGCGCCTCCGCGTACAGTCCTCGTCGTTTGAAGGCTTGTGGCTCTTCGCCGACGAGCTCGTCCGGCGCCTCACGACGTTCCACCTGCAGCGAGGGCAGCAGGGCTCCGAAGAGGAGCCTTATGCCGTGCTCTACGCCGAGCCGCTCCCCCTGCAGGAGTACTTTGAGCTGATCGACGAGCACCTGGGCTGCCGCATAGCGCTCGCCGCGCTGTACGACGAGCTCACGATGCGCGCGCAGCAGTTCCGGGTCGTCGAGAAGCGTCTGCTCGTGCGCCTCAAGGATCGAAACCCGGCCCCGTTACAGAACCTGGAGCTTCTCTTCGAAGGAACCTACCAGCAGTTGCTCCACCTCGCCGAGCAAACGGACGTGGCCCAGCAGCAGTTGCAGTTCCACGGAGCCCGGCTGGCTGCGGGCACCCGCCTTCTGCTCCTGCTGCTTCGGCTGCGCTTCGGCTTGAATGCTGACGAGGCCGAGTTGATCGCGGCCCACCTGTCGCCTGTGGTCGACGAGACTCCTGACCAGGGGTGGGAGGAGCGCACCGACGCCGCAGTCACGCATCTCCTGCGTACTGCGCTCAGCAAGGACGGCTCAAAGGAGGGACGCTCGTTCGGCACCGTGCAGCTCGCCCGCCCAGCAGATGCGTCGAAGCTCAAGAAGCACATCACGCTGGTGGCCGACAGGTTGCACAAGGGCCTCCGCCCAGCCATCGAATCCTGAAGACGTGCTCGGCACTGCGCGTTGCTTTGGGCGCCATGCTTGTTATGAGAGAGGCCGAACTGGATGTGCCCGGACGGATGCTTGCGGCCGTCGAGGCCGCCGAGCATGAGGCCGAGATCACGCTCGCGGCCTCGCGCCGTTGCGCGATCCTTCGCATGTCGGAGAGGGGCACGAGCTGTGTTTGACGTAATTCGTCGGGGGGTTGGGCGTTTTTCTCAAGGTACTTTTCACCGCCGAGGAGCGTGATGAGATTGGATTCGACGGCTTCGACTTGGCGGCCCTCGAGCCATATTCACACTCAATGATAGTGTGAATAGCAAATCGCCTGTGCGTGCAGGCCGAAAAGCCGGCGACTTTTCGATACTGGTAGAGATATTTTGCGCGCGCAGCGCGCAACAAAATTGCGCCGCGCAGCGGCGCCAAGCGGCGCCGCAGGCGCCGCCTGGCGGCGCGCAGCGCCGCCGTA
>PJAB01000585.1:0-23422 GCA_002887195.1 Chrysochromulina parva | reverse complement strand
CCAATCAACCACGTACCCACTAATTCCCCACAGGGAATTCCCCACAGTGGTTACTGACTAAACCTGACTAAAAACGTACAAAGTGCTCCCGTATATTGAACATACACATGCCCCGTGACACACACAGAGAGAGATACAAACAAGAGGTGAGTGAGAGGAGAGATTGGGCACCCAGATGGGGCTGGGGTTGGGCTGGGCGCACACACCGCCCTTGGCCGCGTTTTTGGCCCGCTCCTTCTTGACCGCCTCGACAAGCTCCGTGGTTGTTGGCACCTTCTGGTCCAGGCCGAAGCGCCGGAACCGGCCCCACCGCGCAGGCTGCAGCGACTCTAGGCCGTGCACGCCGTTGCCGAGGCTCCGCGGCATTTTGATGACCTCGCCCTCGACCATGTCGTCGTTCTTGGCCAGGAAGATGATACATAAGCTCGCCACCTGCCATGCATGCAAAGCCGCGCGCAGCGAGCACGGCAGCCAGGGCGCGCAGCTGGGCGGGCGTGTCCGCACGGAGCTGGCAGCAAGGGCGCGCAGCTGGGCGGGCGTGTCCGCACATAGCTCCCGCTCGGTGATGGCAGCAACGGCGAGGAGGGCGAGGGCTCGGGCGCGGAGGGCAAGGGCGCGGGTAAGGGGGGAGGGGCGAGGCGGGAAGGGGGCCGCGTCGCGGCCCGGCGGTCTCTCGGTAGACGCCGGGTCGCTGCGAGCTCCCTACCTGAACGGCAACCGGGAGCGCAGCCCCTCCCCCTGGCGCGGGCGAGAGCAGCCCGTAGACGGAAGGGTAGTCACGGCCGATGAGGTGGAGCTGGGAGGCGGTGACACGGTCCTGCATCGCCAGCTCCCCCGCGTAGGCGATGGCGTCTATCAGCTCGCGCCCCTAAACATCCGGGTCAAAGGAGTGCAAGCGCAACGCCGACGGCAGGTTGAGGATGAGAGATTGGGTAGAACAAGCGCCAACCCCGCCAAGTGAGGGTGGTAGAGTGAGATTCGGGAGAAGACATCATCGGAGGGTGCCGGAGGCAGAGGTCGGAGGTAAGGCAAAGTCGGATGAAGAATGGCGTGTGATGGCGCATCATGGGTTTTGAAGGCGGCGCGGGGACGAGAGTCGTGCAATGCAGACTTGCAGAGACGTCGAGGTCGGAGAGATACACGAGTGCGGGAGGCGTCGGGCGCGATGCGAAGTCGGAGCCAGGCATGGTGTCCTTTTCGAGAAAGGGCGGGCACATTGGCATGCTTTTTTTTGGAACACACGTTCATTCACAAGTCCCTGTTCACTCAAGTCGCCGGACGCAAGTGCTCGGAAAACGGCGCGTGGCCGACGAAAGCAGACGCGCGGGAGGCACACACGATGGCAACAGTGACGCCACTCCGCAAGCTCGCGCTCCGTGCTCTTCGAGACCAATTTCTCTCGCATCCGCCTCAGTCGGTTGCCTCGCTACCCACCGACGACGCCGAGTGGCTGCTGCTCGAGGTAGCTGAGCGCCTTTTGCAGGATGCAGGACACTTGTGGCCTCCGATCGACCTGCTGCGCCTCTGGTATGGTGATCACCTGAATCGGCTACGCTTGCACCGGCTCTCCGATGACGCTGCAGTCGAGATCTTCGGAGGCGGCATACAGCGCCTCACGCGCCTTGTCCTTCGAGATGCCAGGATCACTCAAGTGGGAGCCGGACACTTGGCGTGCTTGTGTTCTTTCAGACATAGTCTACTCGACTTGAGCGTGCACGCCTGCACGTCCCTCGGTGCCGGCGGCATCGCGCAGCTGTGCTGCATTGCCTCGCTACGGCGGCTGCGCCTCATCGATTGTGCCCTCGCTCTCGACGCCGAGGGTGCGCGGCCGCTGCTGCGCCTACCAGACCTCACGGATCTGGATCTGACTGGCAATGCACTGGATGCCGCCGCGGCGGCGCTCCTGTGCTCGGAGCCGAGCAGCTGCACCAGCGTCCCATCGGGCAGGCGGCTATGTGCGCTGCGGCTGAGCGGCTCGCTCGCCGACGACGACGCTGCGATGGCTTCGATGGGGCTGGGATCGCTCACTGCTCTGGATTTGAGTTTGAGTCGCGTGAGCGGCGACGGCGCGCAGATGATCGCTCTCGGGCTGAGTAGCAGGCTGACGGAGCTGCGGCTGGGCGGGTGCACACAGATCGAGCCGGGGAGCTCCGCCGGCTTCCTGCCGCTGCTCCGTCGGGTGCGAAAGCTCTCCTTGTCCGGCCTCGAGCTGAGTGCTGCCGACCTAAGAGCTGCTTGCGACCTTCCAGCACTGCGGGCTCTCGATGTGAGAGAGGCGCGCGTGCACGGCGGCGCCGCGGCGCTCGCGGCGTTCGAGACCGTCTCCCACGCGCGCCGGCTGCACGAGCTGCGGCTCGATGGGTTGCGACCTGCGCGTGACGTGGACAGTACTCGCCTGCCTCCGCCTACAACGCTCACCACGATGCTCGGCCCGCAAGGGCAGGGCGTTCGACTGGACTTCGGCGAGCTCGATGGCGCCGCGCTCGTGCAGGAGCAGAGGCGGCGAGTCACGCAGCGGTGCCGCAAGGGTTACCGTGATGGTGTGACAGAGCTGGAGGCGTCAAACGAGCTGGCGGTGGCGTCGTGGGAGGAGGAGGCGGGGGCATGGGGCGAGGACGAGGAGGACGAGGAGGAAGAGGAGGACAAAGAGGACGAAGTGGAGGGCTCAGCGGGGGGTTCGGGCATGGCACTTGCGGACCCTCCCACATCTACATATGCCAGCCCGGGCGCACCCATCGGTGCGGACTGGCCCGCAGGCTGGTCAGCCGATCCGTGGGCGATGCCGGCGCTCCAGCACCTCTCAGCCAACGGCTGCCGCTTCCTCCAAGACGAGCGCCTGCTCGCATGCAGTGACCTCGCGCAGATGGCCATACTGCGCTCCACTTCGAGTCTGCAGGCGCTGCAGCTGCGGGGGCTCGGGGCGCTCGTTCGCGTTGTGGTGAGCGCTCGGCCGAGGGGCTTGCCGTTACTTTGTGAGCTCGACGCAGCCGAGACCGGCAGTGGGGATGAGTTTCTGGAGTGGGTAGCGCTCTGCCCCTGCCTTCGTGTGCTCGATGTCTCGGGCAATCCCAACCTCACCGATGCGGGCGTCGATGCGCTGCGCCCGCTCCACCGATCGCTCCACACGCTACGGATGAACCGGGTGCCAAAGCTCACCGCGCACGCACTCACGCCTCTACGAGCCCTCACGGCGCTTCGGGTCATTGAGCTCGATGGCTGCGCCATCAGCGGCCAGCAGCAGGGCACCCTGCCGCCCAGACAGCTCGCAGCGGAGGCTTCCAAGCAGGCCAGCGAGGCGCTCACCAGGTTCCAGGCGCTCATCGCGACGCGCGAACGCGCAGCAGCCAAAGCAGCGGCGCCCATTCGATATGATGAGGCGACGCTGCTCAAGCTCCGAGCGTCGCCGTTCTCACGGCTGCCCACGCGACCACTGCCAGGCTTGCCTGGCATCGTGGTGGGTGCGGATCCGCGCACCGCGCTAGACATATGCTAGAGCCTAGACAGGAGACTGTCGAGTGCACGAGTGTCGCGTCTAGACCGGAGCCGCCGAGGAGGCACGCTGTTCTTATCACAGAAAACACATCGGCCAAGCTTATTAACGTCTCGGTTACCTGTAGCGTCTCGGGTCCACTCGGGATTCGAATCTCGAATCTACTCGAGTACATGTACGGGGATTTGGGGCCCGTGAAGCGTGATCAGGCGGAGCATGCATGCAGCATGGCCGCATGCCTCCGAAAGCCTCAGAACCATTCCATGCTCTTGCTCGACTTATTGGGCTCCTCTGCCCGGTGCGTCGCAGTACCTGGAATTTTCATCAAAACCGGTCGCCCCAGAGCCGGATACTTCGAGTGGTTGCGCTCGCGGGTTGGGGGCCCATCGGTTCTAAGCGATGCCGCCCGCGACCGAGCCGTGGTCTGCTTGGGCGCTGCCGCCTCGTTACAGCTGGCCTGGAAGAGCTCCCAGAAAATCTCAAACTCATCCGGCTGCAGCTCGCCGTCGCCATTGGCATCGACCTGGTCGATGAGGCTCTGGATCTCTGCCTCAGACACCTCCGAGAGGCCCTCCTTGATGAGCGCCGATTTGAGCTCGCTGACGGAGATGCTACCGCTGCTGTCCTTATCTAGCAAGTTGAAGGCCTTCGTGTGCGACATGCTCGGCGTGAGCGACGCCGCCCGCGACCGAGCCATGGTCTGCTTGGGCGCCGCCGCCTCGTTACAGCTGGCCTGGAAGAGCTCCCAGAAAATCTCAAACTCATCGAGCTGCAGCTCGCCGTCGCCATTGGCATCGACCTGGTCGATGAGGCTCTGGATCTCTGCCTCATATACTTCCGAGATGCCCTCCTTGACGAGCGCCGACTTGAGCTCGCTGACGGAGATGCTACCGCTGACGTCCTTATCCAGCAAGTTGAAGGCCTTCGTGTGCGACATGCTCGGCGTGATGCCCGATTTCTTCGAGAGGCCAATCTTCTTCTTCGAAAAGCTCAAAGATAGCCGCCAGCGCTTGGCTTTGGGCTCCGACGCGGCTCCGTTTGCCCGCTCAGCATGGAGGTGGTCGAGCCGGTCACGCCACACGGAGTCGTGGGCGAGTGCGCCGGTCAGCTCCTCAATTGTGAGGATCATCACATCGCAGTAGGTCATGGTTCTCGCGGAGTGACTCGTCTGAGCGGGCTCCCGTAGGAAATGCGACCCGTGCGCCTCGCACGCGCGCACGTAATCGTCCAGCCCAAAGTTCTCGTTATTTCCGAGCATGCCGATCGCCTCGCCCTTGCGTGTCAGCTGCACCAAGCCACGGTTGATAAAGTACACCTGTGTAAGCGGCTCGCCCTCGAGGTAGATCTGCTGGCGGGGTGTGAAGACGATGGGCTTCATCTCGCCCACCAGGTGCAGCAGCGACTCATTCGACACGTCACGGAAGAAGGTGCAGCGCGTCGCAAGCCTGCGGTTGATGGAGAGCGCGAGCTGCGCCGCGAGATGGAGCGGAACGCCATCGAAGACGCTCTTTTGGAGCGCTTGCGTCCCATGTGAAGAGGTAAAGAGGTACTCGTAATACTCGATGATGCTGTTTCGCAGCGCGACGGGCACTTCTTTGACGATCAGATAACTGCGGATGCTGTCGAGCTGCGCGCCCGCGAGCTCCTTCTTGCTGTCCATTGATGCGACGGCGGAGGCTAACGACGAGATGACGAAGGCATTGAGCATCAGGCCGAAGAATAGCGTGAAGGTGGTCACCAGCACCTCGAGCTTGGTGACAGGATCCACCTCGCTTGGCACCATGGAGGTCGCCATCCCGGCACCCCAATAGAAAGCATGCACATACTTGAGGCCAAAGTCTGGCGCGTTCTTGAGCCAGACGGCAGGGCCCCACTTACTCTCGCCCGTGAACCATTTCGAATCGAGCGCCTCGTTTTCCAACTCGAGGTCGGCGATCATCCACCAGAGGCAGCCGAACCAGTGGCAGATGAAGAGGGAGACGAGCACGAGCGTGATGATGCGCATGAGGCCCGCGTTGAACTTGAACACCTGCTCGACGTTCTCGAACGACTTGGAGAGCTTGGTCAGGCGCGTGAGCTTAGCCAGCTTGAGCAGACGCAGCAGGCGCAGCAGGCGGTTGAGCCGCGCGAACGCCTCGGCGTCCGATGCTTCGACGTCGTTCGCGTCGCGCCCATACGGGTACTCAGGATCGACTGCGATGAGCACCAAGTTGAGCGGGACGGAGCCGATGACGTCTTGAAAGAACGAACCTCTGAAATAGCGCATGAAAACCTGCCAGTCGTCGTAAAAGAAGTGGCCCTCTCTCACGTAGCCGGTGCGGAAGTTGATCGCGATGTCGCCGATGAACCATAGGTCGACGACCGTGTTGAACCACCACCACGCAATGAAGGGGCCGCACTCGCCTTTCTTCATGCGCGAGTCGCCGTAGCCGCACATCTCCTGCACCATGTCGTCCTCGAAGGCGATCTCAAGAGGCACCGCGATCCCGCAGTAGATGATCAGGAATGCGAGGCCTACATTCCAGATCGAGAGGAAGCTCGATTCGGGATGGTGCACGGCCCCACAGCACGAACGGCACACGCGCGCCCACCTGGACTTTTTTAGAGAGCCGTCTGCGGCGAGCGCGGCGGGGGGTGCCTCATCCAAATCCGAATAATTGGGCACACTCATGGACTCTGAGTTGGCCTCGAGAGCAGTGCGCACCGCCTTGATCATCGAGCGCAACCGGTCGTCCGTCTCGAGCACGACCGAGATCGGATCAGGTGCAGCCCGAGATTGCACCGAGATCGGATCAGGTGCAGCTCGCACGATCGGATCAGGTGCAGCTCTGTTGGACGTGTCGGCATCTGTTGGATGCTGATGTTGATGATGTGCACTCGGAGTTGATGCGCTCTCGGAGGTGCTGCTGCAGACGCCAGCCGACAAGCGTGCGGAAGTGTCACATTTGGTGTCACCCTCGCTGCTGCCGAGTGCAATGTGGTGCGCATCTAAGCGTGAATGTAGCCTTTCTTCGAGCTGCGCCAGCTGCGAGACGATGAAGTCCTGCCAGGCGGCTGGTGGCACATCCGATGGGCTGGCCCTGGAGGCATCGCTCGCCTTCCCAACCGGCGGCAGCGTTGGAGAAGAACAAGAGACCGACAGCCTCCTGATGCCACCCGACACTGGAGACACCGGAGACACCGGCACCGGAGACAAGTTCGAGGGGTCAAAAGCCGCTCTCTTGAAGTGCATGGCTCCCTCCGCAGCCTTGGCCGCGTCGCCGTTGGTCTCTTTGAGCACCTTCGCCGCAAGCTCGCACACCACGGCGTTGGTGAAGGCGCCCTGGCTCGTAGGTTCCTACACGTTTTTGAAGAATTCTGTTTTTAGCGTCCGCACAGAGCTGTGCGGTTTCTAAAAAAGATCATTTAAATCGTTTCATTGGTTGTGAATGCATGCTCGCCGCTCGCCTTCATTCACAGCACCAGAAGACAACTACTCAATCGGGTGAGTTTGTCACGCATGCAAACTCCGAAGAGGGTCCCTAAGTGAGTCCGACGCTTTGGAATTTGGTCACACTACCTGGCGGCTACGTTTTGGCTACGTCAAGGAACGATGAGCAAGCGCGTGTTGTCGAAGTCAACGACGAGTCGGCCCCTTTTGTTGGGACCACCCGTCGCAGGCGCGAAAGGCTGCTGCCCGCCACGAACACCGCTCCGCAGCACGTCGAGCCCTAGCAATGCCGCCGGCGTGCCCGTCCACCCAACTTTGGCCATCATCGAGCAGTTCCCAGAGTAGACCGTAGCAGCGTCGTGCGACACGCCACTGTCAGCTCTGAGTGCGTCTCCTAGTTCGAGGCGCTCGCAGAGCATCGCGCGCATACGTGTGGGCTGGCCGTCGATGCCCGTGCTAATCACGTCATCGTTCGGGTCCGCGGTGCCTTGCATCCGGGCGTTGGCGGCGAGCTCGGGAGTCACCATGGTCACTGGCGATCCGGTGTCGACCAGTGCTTCGAGTCGTCCAGAGGGTCCCCCTCCAAAGTCAGCGAGGATGAAGGGCAACTCACCTGCAGCGACGCGCTTGAAGCGAAAAGGGAGTGCAATAGCATTCCCTTGGTGTGCCATCGAGCTCGCCTGTGCATAGAGCCGCATCTCAGACTGCTCCCAGTCCAACTCGAGCGCACCAAAGCGCCGCAGGATGTCGAGCCCCAAGATGCCGTCCACGCCGGGTGGGAAGATGGTCTGAGGAGGCGCCATCGGGCAAGGCAGCGACACCGTAGGATATCGGCGGGTGCGCAGCATCGCTGTGCCTGCAGCAGTAGCTATGAGTGACACAGCTGCGCCAGTGTCGACAAGCAGCCGCAGTGCTGCACCGTTGGGCGCGTCAAAGGTCGCATATGCACCGCCCTGATTGTAGATGATGTCCAACGTAATGACCTCTTCGCATTTGCCGCTTTGCGATCGCTCGCTGACGTCTAGTGCAGCACACAACCGTACCAACTCCTCCTTTTCGACGATGCCAGCTGTGCTCACTCCCGCAGCCGCGAGCCGCTGTTTGAGATCAGCGATCCGAACGCGAGCACCGCTGAGCACGGGCTGAGAGCTAAGGCGCGCAACATGGCTTGATGCGTGAACCCCCGTGATGCTAGCTTTGACTCGGGAAGCGAGCGAAAGCGAGTGAAGTGGGACGACGAAGGAGAGCAGCGCTGAGATGTGAACGGCGCGCATGGCTCGGTGCCGTTTCAGCATGCGCGCGTTCTGCGGAATTCACCAACTGGTTCCAACTTAGATACAGAGTACTCAACTAAGTTCGATTCATGCCGACGTAGGCGGCTACCGGGTATCGAGCGCCCTCATTTCTCGCTCGTCGCCTCGATTTTCACACCAATGCGCTTCTTCGGCCTCGAGCTGTCCACGGGCGATGCTGTGACGCTGCGAGCACTGCGCCTCACGACTGCGACGCTTTTACCCAGCCCGAGCGTACCCGACGGAAACGCGCATGCCCACTTGTACGTGGGCGATCAGCTCGTCTGCCGACTCACTTTGCGGGACCGGCCAAACGCTGCCCTATCTGTGAACGGCGAGGCTCTGCAGCTGCGATGCACAGGCACGCCCGGTTGCACCGTCCATATTTGCGGCTACAGCACGGCGATCGGCCAAGCAGGGGCAGCGCCGGCTGGCGGCGCCGCGCATGCTATGGGTCAGAGCATCCCTCCGCCACCCATCCCAATGCCTTGTGCTTCGAAGCCGGGCACGACAAGCCTGAAACTGGCCGCCGAGCTCGCCATGCACCTCGTGGCCGCGCGGCGCGCAGTCCTCTGCGATGCCGACTCGCGTTCCGCCTGCGCGGCCATCCGCGTCTTCTCCACGGCGGTCATGAGTCGCGGGGATGATGGCGGCGACAGCGAGGTCCGCTGCGATGCGCGTGATGCATTCGAGCGTGACGCTGTCGCACGGTGCGACGAGGCCGTTGCGGTACTGACAGAGCAGAATGTGCGGCGCATCTCGCCCACCTTGCAGCTCCACGCACTCGACCTCATCGACCGCACCTTCTTCCAACTCATCTTCCTCTGCCTCGTCGATGGCCATCCGTGCCTCTCGCTCCGCACGACGCTCGCCGCATACGAGGACGCTCACGAGGACGCTCACGAGGGTTTCGCTCACGAGGACGCTCACGAGGACGCTCACGAGGACGCTCACGAGGATGCTCTGCAGCTCTTGCGTGAGCCTGCGCTCTTCTTCCTTCGTAGCCACGCACCAGAGTGGACCTTCGCGCAGCACGCCCGTTGGTCAGCGATGGCCGAGACAGCGCGCCCACTCCAGCGCCTCACATTCGCTCAGCACGACGCTCAGCCTGCATCGCAGAGGACTGCAGCGGTGCGGTCGGCAAAGCGCCCACTACAGCGCGAGCTGCCACTGGAAGCAACGACGGCAAGCAGCGCGGCCGCTGCACCCAGGGTCAACTCGGCTTCCTGGCTCGGGCAGGTAGTGACCGCCCACTACAGCGCGCTCTTCGACGCGGTGCGCGCCGGGGCGAGCGCTCGAGGCGGCGCGAGCGCTCGAGACGGCGCGAGCGGGTCGCACGTGCTCGCCGTGCGTGAAGGCGTCCCGCAGTTGCTCGCGCTTTGGGTGGCCCGGCAGCTCGAGGCCGTGGCATTGCTGCACGCCGACAGCCTCAGTGCGGAGCTCCGGCAGGGCTTCGATACGACGCTGGCTCCATCCGCGAGCTCCATGCGAGACGAGGACCCGCCGGCCCCGCGGCTCGTGATGGACTGGCGTCGTGCAGACCGCTCGTGGCCCTGCTGGCTGTTTGCGTTCGCCGTGCCATCCATGGACGCGCTTGATCTCCTCGCCGCACACGGGCCGTATGTCGAGATGGGCGCGGGCACGGGCTACTGGGCGGCCCTCCTCCACGAGCGCGGCGTGAGCGTGAGCGCGTTTGATGCTCGTCCGCCGAGCCGCGGCGATTCGGCGAGGCGTCTCGTCGACAGCGACGAGGAGGCGCGCAATGAGTACCACGCTGGTGTGCCGACCTATGTGCCCATCAGCAAGGGTGGGCCTGAGCAGCTAGCGAGGCGCGAGTGGCATGAGCACACGCTGCTCATGTGCTATCCACCGCCGCGCGACCGGATGGCATTGGACTCGCTGCGAGCCTTTTGTGGAAACCGCTTCGCGCACGTGGGCGAGTGGCTTGGCGACACCGGCAACGCCGCATTCGAGCGCGAACTCTTTCAAAACTGGCGCTTGGAACGGCGCTTGGCGCTCCCATGCTGGGGCGACACCACCGAGGACCTCACGCTCTGGCGCCGTCGTGAGCAGCTCACCGGCCAGTGGGCCGTGAGAGCGGCGAGCGGAGCTGCCCACGACGGCGCCGTGAGAGCGGCGAGCGGAGCTGCCCACGACGGCGCCGTGAGAGCGGCGAGCGGAGCTCGGCGTATGCATCCCTTCGCCCACCCGCTCCTCAAGTGCTGTGGGCCGTGCGGCCAGCACGGGCTGCAGGGCCTCGATGTGCGCACCGAACGTGATCGGCCTCCGACTGGCGAGCCTCCGGTGTTGCTGCGTCGATGCCGATACTGCCGTCTGGCCACGTACTGCAGTGCGAGCTGTGCGGCTGCGGATGCAGACGCACACGAGCAGCTGCACGTGATCAAGATGATCGTGATGCAGAGACCTCTCGACTTCGAAGGCCGAGACTATTTTGACCTACGCAAACCGTTCGACTGAGCTGAACGGCGACAGTAGTGAGGGCCGCGAGGCGCGAGGCGCGAGGCGCGAGGCGCGAGGCGCGAGGCGCGAGGCCGACACGCACAGTACACGAGCGGACAAGTGAATTTGTCAGAGCCGCCATGCTAAAAATCTACGAAAGCGAGCACAGTGATCAGTGTACACGTCACCCAAACGTAAGTCGTAACTAGGGCACTTTCAATCGAATACCCACCACGCTTTCCGTATAGCCTCGCCGCCCCGACGGAGCACGGAGGCCTGACGTTGCGCGTGGAACGTTTCAACACCTCTTTAGAACATCCTGTTGTATCATGTCTTGCAAGACCCTCGTCGTGTGTATTCTTCTAGCTGGTCTCTTTGAGCGTGCAATCTTGACTGCCATGCTTGCAGCCAGGCTATGCTGGTTGGGAGGCAAACCGTTACGAGCTCTGGCGAAATACATCATGGGTCCACTATGCATGTTGCCACTGGTGATGAAGCTCACTTGAGAGCGATTCAGAAATGTGGATTCTATCCTTGTCAGCTCTCGTGCAGGTGGCGTGCAATAAGCACAGCTGAGATTCCGTGGTGCACGAGGTGAGAGCGTCGCGATCGCGTGCGCGCGCATGAAGTTGGCCACATGAGAAGCTTGGTACGATGTCATTTGAGGAAGCAATGCGCTCAGACACTCGCCAAACGAGCATAGGCCATGGTCCACATTGGCAGTGGCAACCCGAAATGGTAAGACGAGTCGGTTGGCGAGCTCGGCTGTGCTCACAAATGTGTAGCGACGCGCCAAGTTCCGCGCATCTCGCAGCTGCGCAGCGCCCTCCTGTTTGACACAGCCGCTGTTTGAAATGTTCGCCGCGAGAGCAATGAACATGTAGTAAGTCTGCTCAATGGCCAGGAATGTACGGCACGCGACGCCGTCAGGAAAGCCGCTCACAAAAGGCTCGCGTCCCGTCTCGTTCGGTCGCAGAGCTGCGCCGAATGCGTCTCTCTCCCACATCTGGACAGGCGTGGTGTTGCGCGCGAGCAGGAACGTGTGAAACATCCTGAGGAGTGGTCGCTCCCACATCCAGTTGTACGATTCCATCAACCAGCCGATGCGCGGCCGGTCGCAGCCCAAAAGTAACACGTTGGTTCGGCGGGCGCATTGCCACATGCCGAAGCGACTCCATACACGCTTGTTAGCTTGAAGGCCGTCTGGCCTGTACACTGGCGGGTTGTACCTGGGGTTATGTAGGATTGTGCGACCCTTAGCTATGTAATGAGCGACTAGCTCAGCGAGGCGCACACAACGAATGAGCAACGTCTCAGAGTCGGTCACAAAGCACCAGTCGGCCTTGCTCGCGAGGCATCCGTACAGCTTCTTGGTACTCTGTAGCACATGCTTGAACGAGTCTATCTTCCTTAGAGGCAGAGCACCTGGCCATGGAGGACGTTCTTCCGGATTCGAAGGTTTGCCAATGAGCCGTAGAAGACGAGCGTGGCTGATATGCTCACCAGCGGCGCGTAAGCTCTCCCACACGTCCAGCACGCGGATGGACAGCATAGTTTCCAGACGCTTCAATGCCTTTCTGAACAGAACAGTCTCCGCAAAGTCGGACGTAACGATGGTGAAGTTGACGCGAGACGCATCGATGCAGTACCTGTACCAAGAAGCGAGCTGGTCGTGCAAGAAGAGCAGATGACCTTCGAACGATGGGATGACGACTTCCACAAGCATGTCAATAAGGGCTGAAGTGCTTTGAGCCCCACACACAACCTCCTGATTTCAGCGAATCAAAAAACGCATGCAAACTCTTCAGTGCATGCAAACTCACATTTCTCCTTGCATGATGCCAATATGTTACGTGCAAGAACACTATTTGAGACAACTGACAGCGCTCGGCCTTGATTGGTATTTCAATTCAAGTTCCCTCCCATTTTTGGGCATGACCTCTCCAGCCACACACAAAAACATGCGCTTGCTTCTCATTGCGATCTCTGCGATCGCGTCCGTCGCTGTAGATGAAGGCGGCCTTCACCTGACAACCTCTGCGATCGCGTCCGTCGCTATAGATGAAGGCGAGATCGTGACCCATCAGGAAGCAAGGCCGGATGGCTCGACGCCCGATTGGAAGCCGGTAGAATTCTCAGAGGAGAGCGTGCTGGTGCTGTCCGCCGCCAACTTTACGATGGCCCGCGGGCACTTCCCCGTCATGCTCGTGCAGTTTTACGCGCCGTGGTGCAGCCACAGCCGTGCACTCGCGCCCGAGTTCGCTGCCGCTGCCGACGAGCTGCAGGCGCGCGGGCTCGAGGTCCGCCTCGCCAAGGTGGATGCTGTCGCGGAGGAGGCTCTCGCAGATCTGTTCCACGTCGCGGGCTACCCGACGCTCCTGTGGTTCACATCTTTAGCGGACGAGCACCCACGCGAGTACCTGACACACGGCAACCACAAGGCCGGCGAGATCGTCGAGTGGGTAGTGCGGCGGCTCGGTCCTCCGGTAGTCGAGGTGAGCGACGCCGCTGCGGCGCGGACATGGGTGACAGGACAACTGCGTGATCCGATGATGGGCATCGTGCTACAGCTGCCGGCCTCGAGTGCGAGCGCACTGCGGCCTGCGCTCGATCGCGCCGCCGCTCCCTATGTGGACCGCGCTCGCGTGGCATACACCACCGACGCGCAGGCCTTCGCAGCGGCGGTCGAAGTGGCCAACAAACACGGCGCCGCGTCGACCACCGGCGCCTCGGGCAATGCTATGAAGCTGGACAAGAACTACCTGCAGCAGATCATGCGTGCCGCAATGAGTGGGAAAGATGCCCCGGTCGAGCAGGTGGCGGCCTTGGTCCTCAAGCCACACGACGAGCGCGTCGTGCGTGCTTCGCTCGCCAACTCCGAAGGCGCTCACGAGGGTGCGTCTACGGAGGGCTTCGAGGACGGGCTGAAGACGCTCGTTGTGACGCACGCTCTGCCGCAGATCGTGCCCTTCACCGAGGCGTACGAGGCTGCTCTGGTCGCGGGCCCGGCGCACGTGCAGCTGCTCGCGTTCGGAACGCCTGCACAGCTCGCTGCCGAGGAGTTGCCCCTGCGCGCCCTCTCACGTCGGCATGTGGGGAAGTGCCTCGTCGTCTTCGTCGACGTGCATGAAGATGCATCCGATGGCTTGCTGGAGCTGTTTCGCGTGGACGAGGCGCAGGTCGCCGCGGCGGACGGGCTGACCTTTTTCGGCATCGACCTGGGGCACGATTTCGAGGCCGAGGTGCGCTACGCGCCGCCCGAGGGTCGTCCGCCACCGACGCCCGGGACGCCCGGTGCAGCGCTCGAAAAGTACCTCGACGGTTTCGTCAACGCGATGCTCGAGGGCAAGGCGGCGCCGGTGCGCCAGAGTGAGCCGCTGCCGGAAGTCAATGACGGCCCAGTCGCCCTCGTGGTCGGTGACACCTTCGACACGCTCGTCAACGTGAGTGGTCTCGACGTGCTGCTCCAGATCTACGCGCCATGGTGCGGCCACTGCAAGAAGCTCGAGCCCGAGTACCTGCAGCTCGGTGTGAGGTTCGCCGAGATCAAGAGCGTCGTGATCGCCAAGATGGACGGCACCAAGAACGAGGTGCCCGGGCTCGAATACGACGGCTTTCCGACGCTCTATCTCTTCACCGCAAGCAACCGCCAAATACCCGTCGGGATCGATGTCGAGCTGAGTGTCGAGGGGCTCACCGAGTTTTTGCAGGCGCACGCCGAGGTCAAGATCGACGCTGGGCGTCTGCGCGGTAAGGACGAGCTGTGACCGTCTCACAGTCGCACAGTGCGCGCCCTACGCCGCGGCGACCGGCGTGTGCGGCATGAGTGGCCGGGCGGAGATCGGGTGGGCGTTGAGAGCTGGCGCGAAAAGACTCGCAGATTAACTACTTTCCTAAAGCTTCTACACTACCTACGGCTCATCAGTTTGTGGTGGGTTCTTCTTCATCTTCTTCGCTTCGAGTGCGGCTGCCGCGTCTATTGCTGCTGCGACTGCCACTTGCATGTCGATCGGCTGCGTCTCATTCTCCGCTCGGCGCTGGAGCGCATCTAGCCGTTTCATGGAATACTCAAGCATCATTTCGGGCGTGGTGTCGTCGTCGTCGTCGATGTTCTTCTTGTTCTTCAAGAGTCCCAGGGCTGCATAGCGCGCCAGTGCATCATCATACTCGTCCTCCTCACCGTCGTACGCACCTTCTCCCCAAAGCTGCGCGACGACTTTCGTATCACGCCAGCAAGCCAGATCATGTAGCGATGTTGATGACGCGCGCGCATGAAAGGGCAATGCGTGCCAATCCAGAGCCGCCGCCAGAAACAGTGGGAGCATTCACTTTGAAGAGAGGGAGCATCGCGTGAAGTCGTCCCCGAGTCCACTTCCCACAGGAGAGGGCGCGTCGCAGTGAGCGCCTCGTAGGAACTAATGGGTGTTCCGGCACACGTGTGATCCGAAGATTACTCAGTTCAAAATCAGGTGGTGGGGGTAGTGTGTGAATCCACAGAATGCAGAATTCACTCCCTCCATCGATACCATTTTGGGTCAATTAAGTCTTCTAGATCGCGCCTATAGATGATTCTCAAACTCAATGTATGCAATAGGGAGTTGCTGAACACCGTACACGCTTCGTATGCCTGGGGGAGACCCCCTCGCCACGTGTACGCTGCCTGTTGGCGTTGTTTACTTACTTACTTACTTGTATGCAATAGGCGAAGGCGGAACCGGAAGCAGTCACCCTCTCTCTCCGGTCCTCAGTCTACTTAACCGTTGCACCGCGAGCAGCGTACATGGCCGCTAGGGAGTCATTCGTAGCAAGTGAAGCTGCTAGGGAGGCGTCGGCGCCCGCCGCGTCCGCGGCCTTCGGCAGATGCTCCTGCTGTTCCGCATGTACCTGGTCGCCGACGCCCGGCGGCACAAGGAGCGAGACGTTGAAGCGCCGAAGGCCACGCTCGCGTCCCTCCGCTTGCGTCACGAAAAGGAAGAACCCTTCAAGGGCGCCGGCTAAGCTCAGGGCGGTGTGCGGCGTGCCATGGCGCGCCGGCAGCAGCACTGCGCTCGTTGGCGCCTCAAACCGGCCGGAGCTCGGCTGCATCAAGGTCGCGAGCATGCACCCCGATGGCGAGCGCAGCGTCACCGAGCCGCCCTCGACGAGCGTGAACACATCGAGCGACGCGTGGTACGCAATGGCCGCTACGCGCCGCCGCCATGCGGGCATGGACTGCGCAATCATCCGAATCTCGGCGTTGCTCTGCGCGTCGCGGTGCACACCTCCGATGCCCTCGGTCCCGACGCTCGAGACCCAGGTAGTGACAGGCGCACCGCGGACATCGAAGACGTGCACGCGACTGTTGTTGCTGTCGGAGACGTGCACACGCCGCCGTGCCGTATCCAACGCTATGCCGCTGGGCTGGCGGATCGCAGAACTGCAGCCAGTGCACGTGGCACGGCAGCGTTCGGTTACGTATTTCTCACGGCAGTCCCCGATTCGGGTCGCGCACCAATCGGCACTCATCATGTTGCCGCAAGCCTCCCTCGCCTGCTGCATGCTCGGCAGCGCTGCTGGCAAGGTCGAACTTGCAGTGCGACCAACAAGATTGGCGCCCCCGGTCGGTGGCGAAGCCAAACTGCTGCTCGAACCGGACGCTGCACCCCAACCGCGCAGGTAGATTCCCTCGGAGTAGGAGAAGACCCCCACGGATGGGTGCTCGCCGCCAAAGCACACGAATACCTCGCCAAGTTGCCGGGACGCGGCGACGGCAGTGGGAGCGTGCTGCTCGGCATGAGCGTGCTGGAGCTGCAGCGAGACGCGCACGCGGCCAGTCGTCGGATGCAGCTGCCAAACTGCCCCGTGGCCGATGTCTGTAAGCCACACGAAGCCATCCTCATCGAGGCTGATGCCGCTCGGCTGCCGCAGGAGGCCGCGCGCTAGCTCGCCCATCAGCTCGCCCTCCGCCGACAGCCGTAGGAGTGCAGCGGGGCGCTCGCCATCGGCCACGCGTGTCGCAAAGACCTCAATTGGCCAACTGTCTGTCACAGCCACCGCGCCAAAGAGCGTACCAGCGGAGACTGCTGAGCCCGCCGCGGCGGAGCTCGCTGCGTCCGCGGCCCTCGCCATCGCGGACCCCGCCATCGCCGCGTGCGCGTTCCGCGCAAACACCTCGTCGGTATCGAGTTTCATGACCTGATCTTCGATCTTCAGGGTTGGCGTGGCCACAAGATACTGGTTGCACATCTCCGAGAAGCGCTCGTCCAGCCCGGTCAGCGTCGGTGCCGACACTCCGCGCGAGTCGTACCTGCAGTGTAGCTGCAGAGCGCTGCCTCGAGAAAAGGCTCGAGGAGCCTCGAGCAGCTGGATGAGCTGCGGCTCCTGCGCGCTTCGGTTGCCAAGGGCTGGCAGTGGCGCCCCAGTGGTTAACCCATCATACACGTCACTCCAAATTTCACGAGCGAGGCGGTGTGCATGGTTGCGAAAGCCGAAGACCGCACCGCTTCGCCACACGCGATGCGTGAGGCACATGTCCATCTCCACGCCCGGAGGGATGGCTGGCATGAGGCTCATGAGGTGGACTTGCAGCGGCTGGCGCGACGGCATCCGCGAAAACTGGAGCGAGACACCAGTATCGTCGCTCACCGGGTGTCGTGACATTTGCTGATAATGGATCTGCAGGGCGACCCAGCCGATTGCTCCACCTTCGCGTGGGCCGACAGAGTAGCCATCGGCTCCAAAGTCGAGAGGCGCAGCCAAGGTGCTTGGGTCGGGCCGCGAAGATGGCGAGCCACGCGCCCAGCCGTAGAGGAATCGGTGTGAGCACATTTGGGACGCGGAAGAGTACGCCTCGGGAGCGTCGCCGGGGCCGCCAAATAAGAGCATGTGGTGCACGCCGGAGCCGTTTTGCACAAGTGGCGTCAGCCGGCGGAGGGAGCGTGCCATGGCTGGCACAGCAATCGGCCCGAAGCATTTCAGGTGCACTCCATGGCTGATGGAAGTGTTCCGGGCGCTGACCACGAGTGGCGCCAAGATGTCCGCCGGGTCTTCAGCCATGAATGAAAGACTGTGTGCGAATTTTCATGAGGTTTGCGCCGGGCGGCATGCCCGGAGGCGGAAAGCATCGAGAATTTCGTTCACGACTTCGAGAGTGTGAACTTGCGGTAAACTACTCGGCCGCGAACCTCCTGGATCTATGGTAGGGGTAGGGCACGCAGGATCAGGTGTTGAGGAGTGGCGAGGGCCTCCAGTTTGGTTGCGTGGAAGAGTGAGAAATTCTGAATCTTCCTTTGACGACATGCCAACATGCGCACTCATCCTCAGGCCCACCGGGTGAGCGCGTAAGCGTGAAGACTAAGACTCTCCTCCTATGGCTTGGTGTGGTCGTTGATTTGCTCCGGTGCATGCGGCATCTAAGCTTTTCCGTTCGCGGCGCGAACCGTTACCAAAAAGCTCAAAAACTCGCATGTCTGTCTTTTCCGCCGTTCTCGAACCCACCGCCGCCGACCGTGCGGCGGCGCGCATGAAGATCAAGGATCGGCACGCCTCGAACAGGCAGATCGTTCAGCGAGCCGCCGACGAGCATGCAGCGAAGCGACGTGCCTGGCGCAAATTATCGGAAGCGGCCACGACGGTGCAATCAATATGGCGCGGTCACAAGCTTCGCTCATTTTTGTATCACGAAGGCGACTTTGACTTGCAGGCGATTGACTCGGCTAAGCTGCTGACCCCAGCAGCAGGGAGTAATCCTGCAAACTCTGCCAAGCATATGGAGCGCCAGAAGCTGTGGCAAATGTATGGCTTGCCTGATCGCGATGTGCAGCTCGATGAGGCCACTCGAGCGACCAAGGCCCACGCCTATGTCCCAGAGGCCACGCCGACCAAGAAGAGTCGACACCGACGACCAAAATCACACCCTCGAGTACGAGCGGCTCGCGACCCTTGGAGCGAGGACGAGGTCCACATAAGGCAGACAGCACAGCAACTCAGGGAGGATCATCGACGACCTGAGCGGCGTGAGGCAGCGCAGCACGCGTCCGATCGCCTTGCTTCCGACGAGCGGCTCCACGAGCGGCAGGCTCGCAACATGGGCGACGTACCGACAGCTCCTGCAGCCATGACCGACCACCTGTTCGGCGACAAGCTCTCGGCACGTGATGTAGCGCTCGTTGGCCCGGTATCACTGGAGACGAGATCCCATGGATCCGATAATGGATCCGATGCTCCTTCGCGGCGGCTGCAGTACCTCGTGCTGCGAGTGGAGCCCGTGGAGCTTTTGGAGCCGGAAACTCCTCCCCACCATCCTCGCTCTGTGGGCGGCGGCGCCGCCTTGGGCGTGGGTCCACAGCCTGAGTTGCCCAGCATGCATTCTTTCAAGCTACTCGAGATTAAAGATTGGCCTCCAACGGCCGACGAGATTCGCCGATACGGTGTGTGCAGCTTGCGGCAAGGGCAGGGCACCGCAGGGATGGCTGAAGCCGGTTCATCAGCCACGTCTCCGAGTGCAGCGAAGAGGTCTCAGTGTGAGCGGCCGCGCTCCGCCGCCACCGCCTCGTCAGCCTCGGCATGCAATTGCTCACCACAGCGCGTCGCCACCGCCGCGTCAGCCTCGACGTCGCGTGACGCTCAGCGCAGCGCGTGGCCAGCGCGCTCGGCGAGCACGGCTGCACTCCCCGCGAGTAGCCCCGCGAGTGGCAGCAGCCGGGCTCTCACTCGAAGCAGTAGTAGTCGACCGTCTGTCTTGCCCTCTGCGAGCCAGCTCGCCTTGCGCAGCTACGTCTCTGCCATCTCTCCCGCATCGAGCTCACAGGCCGACGGATGGCTTGTGGGGCCTGCGCCTGGTCTGCGAGTCTCCCGTGGACCGCCAGGACAGCCAGGGTGGCTTGAGGGCCCCGGGGGAGATCCTCGAGGGACCGCTCACCCCGCCACCGACGTGCGCTCCTCGATGGGCTCCTCGATTACGGGCGGCGGCTCGAGAGCGCCCCCCTGGAAGGGCGCCATCACAGGTGGCACGCAGTGCACGTTGCTCAAGACCATACGGCGCCAGCAGGACGGCCTCTTTTTCCAAACGCCCAGGCCTCAAACGACGCAGGAGTCGCGCAAGGTGGTGGCCGCGGCTTTGGCTGCCGCTGCGGCCACAAGCGCTCGCCCTATCTTCCACTCTCCCAATAAGACGACGTGTGCGTACTCGGGCAAACTTTCGTGTTGGAATATGGTGTAGAACGCTGCAACGCGAATCAGGCTATGAAAGGAACGTTCATGCTTCGTGGCTAGTGCGCACGAAACCAGAGAAAAGCCCTCTACATTTTTCGCGTACTCTCTCGTTACATGCATCTGCAAGTGCGTTATACGAAATAATAACTTGACGCGCATTACACGCGTCGATTACACACGTCCACCGATAGTGCCGGTGGCGCCCCGGTTCATAATGTGCGTGTGCCGTGTGGCCCCCGCATGCCTCACGTCACTCTAATGCCTCACATCCTCATGCACGTGTGCGCATCATACCGCGCCTGACGCATGCCCTCTCTTGCCTCTCTGGGGCCTCTCTGTGCCTTGTGTGCCTCTCTGTCGAGCCTCTCTGTGCCTTTGTGTACCTTTCTGTTCCTCTCTGCCATGCCGGATCCCCATTTTAGAGAACGGGCTCGACGCCACCCTGCTCACTACATGTACGGGGTCGCGCGAGACCGCCTTGACGAATCCTTGACGTCCCAGATTCCCTTGCTGCTTCAGCTGCCTGGCAACGGTGGCGTGGTCGGTCAGTTGAAACAGAGGCTGTCTTCGATGCTACCATCCCAGGGGCCTGCATGGCACTTTTAGACCAGCTTCTTCAGGATTCCCTCCAGCTTCACATAGTCCCCTTGGTAACTCTGAGCTGGGTTGATCTGAAGGCGACTCACGAGAGCCGTCAGGTCTGCACCTCGCGCCGAGGGCTCACGAGGTTCAGGCGTCTGCCGTGGCGCGCTGTAGTAGGCGGTCTGCGCTGCAGGCGGCGGCGGCAGAGGTGTTGCGGTGGCAAAGTTGATGTAGTTACCGCTCACCAACCCAGAGAACTCTGGCGGCGGCGGTGGCGGCGTGTATGGCTGCTGTGAGGGCGCGGCCGGCGTCGGCGGCGGCGTGCCGTACACGTCGCTACGAGTCGTGCCCATCACCTGAGCCATGCTAGCCGACGATCGTTGTTTCGAGGGTGAGCGCTTGCGCATGGTGTGGAGGCCGTGCCCATCGGGAGGGGTCAACAGAGCGACGCGCGGCGCAGTGGGCGGCGGGTAACCCGGCGGTGACGCGCCGGCGCGCGCCGAGTTGCCCCCCACCACGGAATAGATCTCGCTCGAGTTGTGGTTGTCATTGATGCGAGGGGAGACGGGATACGGCCTCGCCGGCTGTACGGTGTTGCCGAAAGGGGCTCTCGAGGCCCCGTAAGATGCGATCGACGGTGGCGGCAGTCCCGCCGGCTGCAGGTCGTTGCCGAATGGAGCGCTGAAACCACCGTAGGGCGTTGGCGATGCACTCACGGGGCGTCGCACTCCGTCTATCCGGTAGGAAAGTGGGGACGTGTCGGCGCCGTCACTGACGCCCATCACAGAGTAAATCTCTCTCGAGTTGTGAATGGCGGCCATGGTTGTGGCCCGGGGCGGTGAGCACGGCCGAAATTCTCCCGACGGGTTCTCCCGCCGCCCTGCGGGCTTTGGTGCAAAACCAGCAGCACTAGGGGTTTGAGCGGAGCCCGTGCTGCCGCTCATCTCTACGCTTAGCTCGACGGCGTAGACAACGTCCCAAATTCCTTGCTTCTTGAGCTTGCTGAGCACGGCAGCCTGGTCGGTGAGGTCAAGGCCGAGGTTGTCGTCGATGCTCTCGATGGTCTGCGTGCCATCGAGGTGGGTCACTTGCACGCGCGAGTTGGCATTGTTGACAGCGCTGGCTGCCTGGGCGCCGCCGCTCGGGATGTGCCACGTGTTGCGCATCATCAGAGCAAAGTAGCGGTTGTCCTCCATCGTGGGCATGGAGGCCGAGAGGCCAGAGTAATCTGCCGATGCCGAAGGGGGAAGGGGCGATGCGTTGGGGGGGTGAGCAGGCAACATGAGTACGTGCTCACTTGGCGAGCGATGCTGGTGAGCGACGATGTGCCGCGTCTTAGATCACAACGGCATTGAAGGGTCCGTGACGATTAACGGACACGCAAGGATGGTGTGCGACGTATACAGATAGTTGGCTCTGAGCGTTCCAGTATAGGAAAGCGGCCGCTGGGACGTCGGTGTGCAAGCCATGAGGTGGCAGGCAGGCAGTGCACGAGTTTGTCAAAGAGGCGGGTTTGGCGGTACGTACAGTCCTCGAAGTCCTCGAGCGTGATGACGCCGTCCTTGCCGCGGTTTCCGAACGCGCGCATCATCGGGGCAATGTCGGCGCCCTTGTATTTCACTTCCATATCCTTTTGTCTGATCTTGCCATCGCCGCCCGTGTTCAGTCCCTTGAAGATCTGGTGCACGAGAACCTTGCGCTCGGCATTGAGCCCGCCGCGGATACCCTTGAGGAACTCGGTCTGGCCGATGGAGTTCGATGCGTCCGGGTCGAAGAGGCGGAAGGCCATGCCGATCTCTTGCGCGTTGAGCGAGCCAACGTCCTGCATGCTCATTGAGAACTCGGGCCACGAGAGAGATTGCCGGTCTCGGTGTCCATCCATGATGCCAAAGTTGCGCAAGAGTGCGCCCATCGTGAGCACCGGTCCGCAGCGCTTGCGGAAGGCCTCACGCACCTTCTCGACAAGCTCGTACTCGGGCAATACCATTTGTGGAGTGACGCCGGAGACAAGAGCTCGTGACCCTGATTCATAATTGTGGTGTTGCCCATCGATGGATTTGGAGAAGTCAATTTAGGAAATTCCCAGATGCATGCATTAAACAATGTGGAGGCCCGCAGGTTTTTGAGACAAGAAAGAGCCGGCGAACAGACTTGTGGGGGAACAATCAGCGCTCTGAAAACCGCGTCGTCCGCACATATTTCCCCCACAAGTCTGTTCGCGCCAAGCAGAAGAGACCGCACACGCTCGCTTTCTCGACTGAAGAGCGAGCGAGGGGACCAAGCTCGCGTTGTTGCCGAATGTCGCCGCCGCAAACTGTGCTCTACGGACTCCCTCCTCCGCCGCCGCCAAGGGGCACGGCCATGGCCGCCGCTGGAGCGCCGCTCGGTGGCCGCTACCAGATGGTGGCGGATAGCACAGGCAAAATCGACATCTTAGGATCGGGCGCCTATGGCATCGTGTGCCGTGCGGTCGATCTCCAGCAAAACACGACCGTCGCCCTCAAGCTGATCTTCAAGGCGCCTGGAGAGCCGCTCCGAGTAGGCGGCGAGCTGGTGCTGCAGCACATTCAGCCGCACGCCAACGTCGTTCGCCTCCTCGACTATTACCCTTCCATGTCTTCGACGGAGCTGCCGATGACGCATCTTGCAGAGTCGCTCGACCCTGAGCGGCCCTTTCCGAAATCCGTCTTCCGAACCTTTCGCAATGGGCGGTTCGTCGCGCCCATGGACGCAATCGAGATCGCGGTCCTCGTCTTCGAGTGCATCGAAGGCAAGGAGCTCTTCGACTGGCTCATGGAGGATGGGCCCGAGTGGTGGCATGGGCGCGATGCGGTCAATAAACGGCCGGCCGAGTCGGACGTGCGCGGCGTCATGGCAGGGCTCGTCCGCGCAGTCGCCCACCTGCATAGCATGGGCGTGTGCCATCTCGACCTCAAGCTCGAGAATGTCAAGCTGACCGCCGCGGCCGCGGGCGTA